>CAXKVY010018489.1:0-301429 GCA_964058915.1 Tetropium fuscum
ATATATATATATATTTATGATTTGGATAAAATGGAAGAAAGTTATTACAAACAAGAATTGCTTAGTCCTGAACTCTCCTTGAAATGAGCCAGTTCGTACAAACAATAATTTTGAAATATCTTGGATTTATATACTTAGATATGGATAGAAACACTTGTAGCTTTGTTAACACAATTATACTGTGACTTTAAAAAAAATATATTAGCGCAAGAAAATCGCTCACCTCAATATATATATATATATATATATATATATATATATATATATATATATATATATATATATATATATATATATATATATATATATATATATATATATATATATATATTTATTATATATATTATATATATATATATATATATATATATATATATATATATATATATATATATATATATATATATATATATATATATATATATATATATATATATATATATATATATATATATATATATATATATATATATATATATATATCTTGAAAGTTGAAAATAATATTAAGATATTATTTTCAATTTTGACATATGTTTATAAGATATCAAACCATATATTGTACAATTTTTATAAAATAAAATTTATCGTCAATGTTAACAATAATTTGTATTTGCATTTAAATTTTGCAATTAAGAACTGTGCGTTTGACAAACAAAATACCTATATGAAATTTTCATGTAGAATTAACCAGGCTATTCAGAAGAAATATCCACATGGAACAATGTCAACGGAGTAACTCTTTTTTCGTAAAAATATCAATGGACATGTTTGTAGGGACGTCACTGGTGGGAAGATATATAAATAACTTTTCTAAATAAAATATTATGTAGTTTGATATCCCATCACTACATCACCAAAATTTAAAATAATATGTGAAATACATGGGATATTAAGAAAAAATAACGATTTAAAAAAGAAACAATCCCTGCCGTAAAAATTTAAGCCGAAGCGGACATATTATGTTCATATATGTACATGCCACTCTCATCGCATGTCTGCTTCTACTTAATTCCTCGTAACGTAAGTTAATATTATTCACGCGTATGTCAGATGTATTTCTTTAATAAGTAAATATACAGTTTTTCGGGAATTATGAACATAACCATATTCGAGTTTTCTAACTCAATATATAAAATCTGGCGGTATGTCATTGATATGATGCCATATATAGATGCCATAATTTATAGATGCCATATATAATTCCATTTATTATGGAAATATCATCTAACCAATTCAACTTAAATCGGAGCAATGCATATGACAAGGCAACAGCAAAATATCCCATAAATCATCATGAACTCAATGTTCTGCCAATCTATAAATGTCTCCTCTCCATTTCCGTATATTATTCAGATAAACGTCATTTCAAAATAAATTACCAACCTATAGAATGTATGAGATAATGGGCTACTACGCAGCGGTAATAAATTTTATTTATGGACTCGATAGTGTTGGAAGTCGACATAATATTATGTATCTTTTATCATAACATAAATACTTACGTATACTAATAATAGTGGATTCTGCGGATTAGCATGCAGTTATTAAGGCTCTTTAAGGTAGGTATGTATGGTAGATATATTTTTCTGAAGACTTTAAAATGTTTATCTATTGAGTATATTTGTACAATCATTTTAGTAGACATGATTAAAAATTAATGATAAAATAATACTAACAAAAATAGGCCTCTAAATAATCAAAATAAAGTAGAGGTACAACTCGATGATGTTATTGACATAGCTATATAACCGATAATTATTAATACCACCATATAGATATTATGATTTTATCGTATCTTTTAAATGCAAATAGAAACAAATTATTGTTAACATTGATGATAAATTTTATTTTATAAAAATTGTACAATATATGGTTTGATATCTTATAAACATATGTCAAAATTGAAAATAATATCTAAATATTATTTTCAACTTTCAAGATATATATATATATATATATATATATATATATATATATATATATATATATATATATATATATATATATATATATATATATATATATATATATATATATATATATATATATATATATATATAATAAATATATATATATATATATATATATATATATATATATATATATATATATATATATATATATATATATATATATATATATATATATATATATATATATATATATATATATATATATATATATATATTGGAGGAGGGATATTTTCCAAAAATTCTAAAATGTGCTGTGATAAAGACACTATACAAAAGTGGCAGTAAATTAGATATAGGGAACTATCGCCCAATTTCTCTTTTGTCAAACATTTCAAAGGTTTTAGAAAAAGTAATAAACAAACGACTTCGTAGTTTCTTAAACAAATATAAAATATTATCGAACTCTCAATATGGTTTTAGAGAGGGACGATCGACTGATGATGCGATTCATCAATTAACATCATATGTCTATGAGGCATTGGATAAAAAAACTCCTATAATCAGCATATTTCTCGACCTTTCTAAAGATACGGTATGTCATAAAAGACTGTTGAATAAATTAAATAAATACGGAATACGTGGAAAATCGTATAAAATATTTGAAAGCTATCTATCAAACAGAGAACAGCTGGTCCAACTGGATGATGTTCAGAGTGATTTGCAGACGGTTACCTATGGTGTTCCCCAAGGGACGGTATTGGGACCAGTCCTTTTCACTATTTACATCGACAGTTTATTGAGCCTTAAGACACGTGGTAAGATTATTAGTTTTGCTGACGACACAGCTGTTATATATACGTCATCTTCCTGGCTAAACCTAAAAAGAGAAATAGAAAATGAGTTTCCAGAAATTGTTAAATGGTTGCAGTATAACAAGCTGACCTTAAATTATGGAAAGACAATGTACTTACCTTTTGTTTCTTATAACACAGGTCTCCCTGCGTTGGGTCCTTTAAGCGTAGGTCACAATATGCAAATTTTTGAATCTTCTTCAGTAAAATATCTGGGTGTTCATATTGACAGACATATGAGGTGGGAGTTACAAATGAAACAGCTTGTAGGAAGGATGAGGGGTTTGATACCTAAATTTAAATACTTAAGAGATTTTTTGAATATTCAGCAATTGAGAATTATGTATTTTTCTTTAATACAATCGTTATTAACGTATGGTATCGTAGGATGGGGAGGTGTGTATGACTGTTATCTCTATGATGTTCATGTTGTACAAAAGTGGATCTTAAGAATAATATATAAGAGAAATATTTTATATCCTAGTAATTCATTATATAGGGAATCTAATATATTCGACTTAAGGCAGCTGTATTTTCTAAGAATAATGCTTTTTTTTGAAACAAGGCAAAATTAGTTTAGCTCCCCATGAACATCCTTATAATACACGCCGATCTGAGACTATATTATACCCTCGTTGTGAGAAAACAATTGGACAAAGATGTACTACTTACCTGGTACCTAGATTGTATATTCTTATCCCTAGAGAAATGCAACATATACATTCTTATAATAACTACAAAAACAGACTAAAATTATGGATAAGTCAAAATGACAGATTGTTATTTAGTAATATAATCAATCAACGTATATTAGTATAGTAAACTATTTACTGTAATGCATATTATAATTTAAATTAAATATATATATATATATATATATGTGTGTGTGTGTATATGTGTGTGTATGTGTATGTGTATATATATGTATATATATGTGTGTATATGTGTATATATATATGTATATATATATTTGATTTCTGTTTACCAGAAATGTATCATTATCACGTACAAGTATCTATCGATACTTCTGTGATTACCTACTAATGTTTATTCCTATAATTTGTATTATAGATTATACCATTATTGTATCAAAGATGAATAAACATTGTTATTATTATTATTATTATTATTATATATATATATATATATATATATATATATATATATATATATATATATATATATATATATATATATATATATATATATATATATATATATATATATATATATATATATATAATATATATATATATATATATATATATATATATATATATATATATATATATATATATATATATATATATATATATATATATATATATATATATATATATATATATATATATATATATATATATATATTAATTTTCAAGATACAGAACTTAAATTAGTAATCACATTCAGTAGATATATCAAATTAAAATTAATTTAAATTCAGTAGCCTGGAACTATCGCACAAACTATAAGTATAAGCGTAAGAACTCACCTATGACCAACAAACAGACTATAGCGGAACGCCAACCAGCCACGCGCCTGATTGGTCAAAACGTAATATTATTATAACAAGAAAGAAGTAAGGTAACCACGTAGTGCAAATGTTTTTATTAGGGCATATCCGTAGTAACAATCAACAACTAAAATAGAGTCTAGCTAAGGCGTTCGATGAGGCAACAGCCACGCTTTTCATAAAATTTGTTATAAATTAATGGTAAATCTAAAGTAATAATATCAAATTTTTGGTAGCTAAGCAAGAACACCAGTGCAATAGATATAGAAGCATAAATAACTGCAAAATTAAGTGTTTTCGTCGTAATTAAGTGTTAAGTCGTTAAGTCGTAAGTAAGAAGTGGAAGGCTTAGTAGCGTCCCAGCCTTAAAAGAGATTTGCGAGTAACATCAAAAGAAAAGGAAATAATTTTCACAATAAATTAAAGTGATAGAAGATTGCAAATACAGAAGCAGTAAATTAAAGGTTTGAGGGTGAATAAATCCCAAAGCACAGTTCCAACGGAGATAGCAGCATTCCAGAGGTAGTATCGTGACATCCGCTAGATGACACCACCACCAGAGCCCAGTAGCATTTGTTAGTGATATCAAGAAAAGTGAAATGTTTTGTGCGTGTTTATAAAAGGATTAACATAATTTCAAAGGTAATAAACAATTTCAAACTTTGCTGGTTTTAAGAAACATTGTGACAGAGGACTTGGTCCCATGTAATAGCTATAAGTTACGTAGGTTTGTCGTAGGGTAGGTTTCAAGATTTTGTTTATTTTATTACCCATATATGACAATATCAATTTCTTCTTTCTTGTTTTTTTAAAAAAATCTGAAAACAATTTAATTGAGCCTCACTAAAATTCAATAATTTTAATAAAATATTACAGTACCATAAAATTCACTATTTTGAAAAAGTAACTTCATTTTAAAAGTAATATTTCAAAGAAATTTATCATAGACCTAATTGGACCCCCTCTAGGACTAAAGAGTGCTCATGTCTAAATTGATCCTTCTAGTAAAATAGAAATTAGTGTTAATGAAACTGGCGCTCATAAAACAAAGAAGGATTCAATAGGGAAGAAATAGTGTAAGTATCCTATAAGCAGATCAAATAGTTCTTCATCATACTATTACTTTTACAATATCTCAATATATTACAAAATAGCAAATCCAACGTAGAACTACAAATCTAAAATTCATACATTACAAATTATCAACCAACATAGGGCATTTAAAAGATGTGTGTGTATATATGCTTTTAAGTTCTCTGCTACTCATATTTGTTTTGTGAAAAGAAATCATAGGTTAGTAGCTATTCATTACATAGAGAAATAAGCAAGTAGACAAATAATAATAATAATAGTTCTGGACATATATTATATACGGAAACGAATCACTTAGAAGTTGTACGTTGTTGAAGTTCTTTCACCTTCATTGAGAATCTTAAGAGTGATGTACGATTTGTTTTATTGATCATTTGTACTTGTACTAATTTGTATTGTATTTGTACTAATTTAAAATATTAATACTTCATCATTTTCAGTGACACTTTGTGACATTAGTTTCCACGAAACTGAAATTCATAGAAAACACAATTCTCGTATTTATATTTGTTATATTTGAACACATTGTATGTAAAAGCATTAGGCATACCTACATTTATCCAGATGTTCAACTTTAGAATGCATAAAATTTTGCTCAAGAACAACACGCGATGTTCAATTGTTTTTTTTTATCTTAATCAGCGTTAAAAATGCCGTTAGTTTGCAATTTAATTGATTGTGTACCTCTAGCAATAACAAAGTTAGCAATGGTGCGCAAATAATTTGGATCAGCCTGTATATAAATATTTATATAACACCAAAGGCGTATATATTTACTTTCATTTTCTTTTGTTGCACTGATTATCAAACAGTTTAAGAATACCATATCGATTTTCAGCAGAATATGTGACATTAAGGACTCCTGGAAGCCCGAACCCAGAAATAGAATTCTCACAATCCGAGTAACGTTTACATGACAGGGATGACATAAATCCACCATCGCCCATACTAAGCACGAATCCAGTAGTTACAAGTAGTTATTTTGCATGCTTATGAGGTTGTCTCTATTTTTTCCATATGGCCGTGTAAAGTTATGTTCCCCTCGGGTAGGAACATCCGGCGCTGGTAGGTACTCGAGGTTTTCACTTCACCTGACTTCTAACTATTCACCTGTTCGCGTTTGATACTCGTGGCAGGCCGTGGTCACCATCACTCTGTCACACGAGAGTATTGCCATACAACCACGTCTTCGTGGTAAACACGACTTGAATTTGAATAATTGAACAGTTATCGTTTTATCTTTTATCCAGTACCCGCGCTTCTACCGCTGCCGGTTTGAAATTTGTTCAGTGATTTTATTGGGTATTGTTATTGACATTGGACATTGGGCTAGTATAATTAGTGGGTAATTACTGTATCATGCCAGTGGGACTTGTGTTTAACATTGCTAGGTAAGCATTAATGTAGCAATAATAGTTGTGCTTCTCTAAAGTAGGTACTTTTAGTAGACTTATTTCTAAGAAACAACTAATTGATACTAGGACCAACGTACTTACTTATAAAAAATAAATCTTCCCTTAGGTAGGTAGGTATATTATTTTATATTTAAAAACATCTCTATATATAAGTATTACTTTCTTCTCACTTCGCAACTGCTTACAAACTCTCTTACAAACGCTATTACAAACGATATTACAAACGCTGCCTGTCTAACTAGATTTAACTATATAATAAAGCTAATTTTATACAAATGTGTGATATGTCTAGTACCAAGACTGGTATCAACTTACTCTTTACGAGGATGTTAATGAGTCCTGTGAATTATTTAATTATATTCTTCAAACTGTTTTAGACTGTGGCCCTTTGCAACATAGCAGTTGGATGACAGTATTTGTAGTTGGATGACAGTATTTTACATAAAATCAAATTAAAAAATTTAACAGACGCAAACGCAAACAGAAATTAGTACTGATGGTTGTAAAAGATATTGTACGTGTTGATGTTGAATTAAATTCTAACCCAAAACGACTTTGGTCCTTTATTAATACCAAGAAAAATACATCTCCTATACATGGCCTAATGTCATAAATGAGAATGAAAAAGTGTCATTCCCACAAGCTATTGTCCAAGGCTTGGCTGTAGGTCTTTGTATCTAGTTATCAATATAAGTAGTTATCTCAATGTTAAGCATATATCGCACAATATAATTGCAGCTAGTAAAAAAACTGAAGTATATAAGTTATTATGAAAAATGGTACACCTTTCCCAATTCATGGAAATTTTCTAGAATTATTCCGGTATATACACTCCCCGGCACAAAATTCCGTCACCCTAAAATTTTGCCCAATTTTGATGTTTTATAACTTTTTTATTTTTCATCTGATTTTCATAAATTTTTTACCAGTCTGTAGATCAGTTCATTGTGTGTCTTTTTAATTATTGTAATAAGTCATATTTTTCGTCCAGGCAATATTATACAGGGGTAAATCAAAGTGTTGTTTTTTGTTGTAAACTCAAAACACCCTGTGGAAAAATTGAGGCGAATAATTTTGTTTACAAACTGTTTGCTGCCATCTTAGACGTATTGTAAACATTTTGTTTATTGATTCATCCCATTATCTCATTTCTTCTGCGAGCAGCAAAATTTTAAATGAAACGCTGATTTCAAGCTTATTTTTATTAACAAAAACATCCACTAGGTATATCACAAAATTAATTAACAAAGACAAATTTTAATAACGTGTATGTCCTCCTCTCGCAGCAATGACAGCTTGCATTCTTCGTGGCATCGAATTAATAAGATTACTTATTCTGTCTTGAGGAATAGCCTGATATTCTTCTGTCAGCGCCAGCCGTAAGTCTTGCAAGGTTAGTGGTTGCACAGGACGGCGACGGAGTGCTCTTTTAAGAACATCCCAAAGATGTTCGATTGGGTTGAGATCCGGGCTACATGCGGGCCAGTCCAATCTTGGAAGTCCAACCTCATCCAGATATTCGCTCACTACCCGTGCAACGTGAGGTCTAGCATTATCATGCATTAATGTAAATTGGTTCCCAATGAAAGGAGCAAATGGAACAACAATTTCTTGGAGGATTTCCTCAATGTAACGGTGGGCGGTTAGCGCTCCATTTTCAACAAATACAAGGTCAGTATGTGCATCGGTAGAAATACCCGCCCAAACCATGACTGAACCACCGTAATATTGCAGTCGCTCAGATATGATGCAGTCTGCATATCTTTCATTTCTACGTCTGTATACCCGTTCACGACCATCCGGCGACCTTAAACAAACCCTGGATTCATCTGTGAATAGTACGTTTCCCCACTGTTCTACAGTCCAGTCAGCATGCGCTCTTGCAAATCTCAGTCGGTGTTGTCGATGCCGAGGAAGCAATTTTGGACATACTGCTGGCCTTCGTGAATGCAATCCTGCTTCTAACAATCTTCTACGTATCGTTCTTTCACTTACACTTACTCGACGTACCATTTGCAAGTCATTTTTTAGATAGCAGTAGCACAGCAGTAGCTCTTCGATCTCTTAAAGAACTCATAATGACAAAGTGATCATCAGCTTGAGTGGTCATTCTCCTTCTGCCAGCCTTGCCGCCTAATAAAGTTTCCCGTCTGTAGATACCTATTCCAAACATCACAAACTGTAGACCGCGCAATTCCCAGAGTACGGGAGACATAACTCTTATTGCGGCCATCCTCTATTAAGGCAACAATTCTACCTACGTCTGCTGTAGTTACCATGATGAGAACACACTAAATTAACTGTACTGTCAAATATTCTGTCACAATAACCGCGTATTTAGCCGACGTCGATGTTTTTTAATTAAAAATGATAAAATTAACAGCGTTTCATTTAAAATTTTGCTGCTCGCAGAAGAAATGAGATAATGGGATGAATCAAAAAACAAAATGTTTACAATACGTCTAAGATGGCAGCAAACAGTTTGTAAACAAAATTATTCGCCTCAATTTTTCCACAGGGTGTTTTGAGTTTACGACAAAAAACAACACTTTGATTTACCCCTGTATAATATTGCCTGGACGAAAAATATGACTTATTACAATAATTAAAAAGACACACAATGAACTGATCTACAGTGGTAAAAAATTTATGAAAATCAGATGAAAAATAAAAAAGTTATAAAACATCAAAATTGGGCAAAATTTTAGGGTGACGGAATTTTGTGCCGGGGAGTGTATAAATGTGGGAGTATTTTAATTAAGTATTTTAATACCTGTATTTTTTACATTACTAGAAATTATATTGTACGAGTTATTATACATATAATAGCAGTTTATGTCACAAGGACGAAAAATCTAGTTTTTCGCCTGTGTGTTACACAATTTTTTTTATTCGAATGTGCTTATGGTTATTAAAATGATAGGGAAAATTAAAATATTATGTTCTTAAGATTTACTTGCTACCCTGCAAATGAGACAATTTTTAAGTTTTCTTGTAACAGACTGCTGTGAACTAAGGCCAGATATAATAAATAACAACTGCACAACTGTTGGCATATCAGTTTGCTTGAAATTAGTATCGAATTCATTCAATTTATATATTATAATATCGAATTTAATCGAAAATATACTACATAAAATAAATACAATAAAATGAAGAGTGCAGAATTTGTTGCGGGAACACTCCCAGAAGTCTCTTACTTCTGCTAACAAATATGGCTTCGATGGATTTAATTCCAGAAAAATCAAAATTTATTTATGAAAGAAGCTATTATAAATTTGAAAAATATTTGGAGCGAAAGCATATAAAAATGATTTCCGAAAATGTATTACCTGTATATATGGCTAAACTTGCAGAAAATTATAAATCATTAACTTTATGGTCGGCTTATTCAATGTTAAATTGTATATGGAAAATTAGGAGAAACGTTGACATTTCAAAATTTATGTAATCAAGGGCGTTTCTAAAAAAGAAAAATGTTGGCGATGTACCAAAAAAATCGAAAACGTTGACACGGGAACAATTTGAAATTTTTTTAACACAAGCGCCAGACCAGACGATACATATTTAATGCATAAAGTAATTTTTTAAAACTAAGTATTTACCTACCGTTAACATCATATTATTTCACTCGGAGTAGTTTCCACAAACACCAAAACACTTTCACTTCGCTCGACGCGCATTTCGCCAACCAAGTTGGCATCATCCGGAGACGATTAAAACTCGGACGATCAGTTTTAATCGTCTCCGGATGATGCCAACTTGGTTGGCGAAATGCGCGTCGAGCGAAGTGAAAGTGTTTTGGTGTGTGTGGAAACTACTCCGAGTGTTACAGTTACATCAAAGGTACCAGCCCTATCCAGTAATCATATTATTTGTAGGTAGTATATATATTAGGCGTAACAGGTAACGGCGTAACAGCGTAACAGTAACAGGCGTAACAGGCGTAATAGCCGTAACAGCCGTAACAGCAGTAACGGCGACGGCGACAGGCGTCGCCGTCGCCGCAGGTGCCTGTCGCCGTGAAGAAATAGCATTTTTAAAAGTGTCACAAATAGATGATTTAGGAACAGCTCTTTTAATAAAAATTCCCGATAATAAAACAAATACACGTCGCTCATTTAGTGTAATAGGGGAATATTTAAGATATTATCGGAAATATTCTATGCTGCGATCAGCAAATTTTGCAGGAAATGACCGATTTTTCTTGGGCTATAGAAATGGCAAGTGTTGCAAACAAAAATCGGGGCAATTCTTGCAATTTGAAATTCCATATCGTTTGAAGCTTGCGAATGCCAAAAAATATACGGGGCACTGCTTCCGAAGGACGTTGGCTACGTTGCTGGCTGATGCAGGAGGCCTAGGCCGGAAAAGTCTCTTTGGGCTGCTTACTTGAAGTAGATAGAAAAATTATACCTTTTGCTATGGTTTTCTAACCCAGAAACGTAATTTTTTGACATACGAATAAAAATTGTATTATACCTATTGATTGTGTCTTTGTTAAATATCGTAATACTGATACAAATTTGCACCATTGTCAAAAAGAGTTACATTTGTTTCTACATGATAACTATACAAATACAACACCCATTTATCAGCGGTATACTTAAAGTCAGATATAGTTAAAGTCTATTTAACTATATCTGACAGCGCAATGTTTCATTATCTATGCGTTTAGGGGAAAAAGTTGTACGTCAAAATTTGGTGTTCACGATGTTGATTTACAAGTAAGCATTTGACACTGGATTCGTAGTATCTTGTACCTGTTTCAATAATAATTGTTACAAACAATATTTTTCTTCTGGCCTATGATTTCTTATCGTTTAATGATCGAAAAGATCTTTTATGTTCTTCTTATGATATTAATTTTAATTAGCTAGCTGAGTATCAACAAAGAATATGGAACACCTCATAATATTGCCGTTCGATTTGCAAGCGTTATTAAATAAATAGGAACCTTACTTTTGTAGTTTTTCCGGACGAAGGAGACATATCCGGAGGAAATTTTGAGTTTCTACGACAATACAGTCACAACTAACGCCATGTAGAAGTATTTAAAAATGTGTAAATGGCCCACAAAGCGCGATATAATATCCTTTACCTGGTACGACGTTGTGGGCGACATAGAACCAACTTCTTCCACCTTTATTGAGGATCTTTAGAGTGATGTACGATTTCTTTAATTGGTCATTTCTACTTGAATTTACTATTAATGTTTCATATTCTCATAGTGACATTTTTATGTGACATTAATTTTGACGGAACTCACATTCATAGTCTACTAGTCTACTATTTACACTTGTTCTACTTGAACATATTGATATATAAAAGCATTAGTTATACATTTATCTAGAAGATGCTAAACTTTAAAATTCGTAAAATCTTGTAGAATCTATCAAAACAACTACTTTTCCTAGCTATAAATGGTTAGAAAATATTGAATTACATATATAATAGAATAAGCATTTATTCATAAGCATTTAAAGAGACAGTGATACAGAAATTACTTGCTTGGTCAAAACTAAAATTATTTTTTGGATCTTATGTATTAATTATTATTTCAAAAATTCGAAAGAAAATACTATTTTCACCCCAGAATATATTTATTAGGTTTTAAGTTCTTTGCTATTCATATTTATTATGCAGGAAGAAATCTTGCAAATCAAAGCAAAAATACTTACCAATTGTATATCTGGACATATATATGGAAACGCATCATTTAGAAGTTGTACAAGTTCTTTCACCTTTATTGAGGATCTTATGATCCTGAGAATGATTTGTATAATTGGTCATTTATACTTGAATTTACCATTAGTACTTCCTATTTTCACAGTAACATTTTTATGTGACATGGAACTTCGATATCTTATTTTTTTGTTTTTGTATCATTCTCTACTATTTATTTTTTCACGCTACATTTCATATGGCTATCGTAAAATTCAATTACGCGCGATAGCGACACGAAAGCATATCAGTTGAATCATCATCATATCTCAAGATTATTATATTGGTGCTATTATTAAAAAAAAATATTTTATCGCTGATCGCTAATGATACCTAATGCAAATGATGAAAATACCTATCATCCTAGCCACAAGTAAATTCACATTCAAATTGGACTCCGAGAGCATTATAGTGACATTTGGTATTTTGTTACGCTTAAAAATTAAGTATTGTTAGTATAAAAATAAAAATGCCTTTCCAGTACATTTGCAAAATGTTAATGATACTAATTATTTTTTATACACTCAGTACCTAAATCCAATAATCTAAATAAAAATAAACGGTTACAATTCTAATAAAAAAATTATCTGCAAAATGATTTCAATTTCAAACTAATCGATGAAAATAATGTTGTGATAATTTTAAGTAATATAAGTTCGAACGCTGTAGGAAGTGATTCTTTATCATTGTATTTTATGAAATTATACTGCCCTTATATATTACCGCTAATTAGTCACTTAATTAATTTTTGTATCGAAAATTGAGTATTTCCTTCTGCTTAGAAGGAAGCTATCCTTTGCCAAAAAATAGAAACCCGTCTGAATTTGAAGATTTGAGGCCTATTAGTGTTTTGCCTGCTCTTTCTAAAATTTTAGAAAAACATATAGAAGACAAACTAGAATATATTTGGAGGACAATGGGGTACTGCCTTCAGTGCAATCTGGTTTTAGGTCAAATCATACTTGTACTACTGCTTTTGATGATGACCAGGTAATGGTTGTTGTTTTGCTAGATTTTAGCAAAGCGAGAGTATCAAATCTCGATAATGAAATTCTTGTTGTCATTTTAAACTACCTGGGTTTTAGTGAAAATGCTCGAACTTTCTTAAAAAATTATTTAATAGACAGAAGACAAGGGTTAAAAATAAATGAGATATTTTCAAATCCAATTAACTTAACTTGTGGGGTGCCACAAGGAGCCATTCTCGGTCCTTTATTATTTACAATATTTACATCTACCCTTGAATCTCACATCAGGTTTTGGAAATATAATTTTTATGCTGATGACACCCAAATATATTTGCAATTTAATAAACAGGATTTGCAGCAATCTATTATCAATCTTAATACAGATTTAGAAAATATATCAAAATTCTCCATTGGTCATAACTTGATAATTAATCCACTAAAGACAGTTGTCATTTTACCTTGTAAAAAAACTGATAGAAATTTGATTGCTGATAACATAAATATGCTTTTAAATAATAATAAAATTGAATTGACGGATGTGGTAAAAAAATTAGGCTTATACTTGGACTGCTTTGAGATTTAGGTCACATATTACTAATTATATCAGAAAAGCTTATAGTAGTTTCAAATTATATAGAGATTTCCTAATACTAAACGCGCAGATTAACTATTGTGACATTATATACAACCCTTGCCTAGATACGTCAGATAGAAGGAGAATACAAGTGCTTCAAAACTCATGCTTGCGTTTTATTTTTGGAATATCACATTTTCAACACATATCACACAAACTGATTGAATTAAAATGGTTAAATATGGAAAATCGACGGGTATTGCATGCAGCGTGCTTCTATCATAAATTATTAACTTGCAGATTCCCTGCTTATTTGTATAATAAAATAACCTATAGGACAGACTTACATCATAAAAATAGAAATAGGCTTCTACTGCAGATACCACGACATAAATCTGCCCAATTCAGAAGATGTTTTAGCTACAATATTACACAAATAATGAACTCATTACCCAAAAATTTACGTCAATTGCAATTAAATATTTTTAGGAGTCAGTTTAATAGCTATTTATGTAACCAGCAGGGAAAAGTTCTATTTTCTGCAACGAGCAGATTTCTGCGGAACGAGCGATAGCGAGTTCCGTAAAAGGATGCAAGTTACACAAAATAGTGTTTCCCAACGTGTCTCATACAAGATTTTTTCTAATTTTCACAAGAAGACACTGAATTTTATACGTTTAAAAACAATCCAGTAGGTTGTAACGATGTGACGGCTCGTCACTTTCATAGCTTGTCAGGTCTAAATAACCCACTATGAAATGAACTTTACAAAACCAGTTGCGTAATATTTTACTTTTCGTTACTGGTTGTGAAAAGTAAGACGTTTCCTAACGTCAAATGGTTTTGAAAAATGCCACTTTACATGTCAAAATTAAATACAAATTATTTATTATACAGACAGACAATAACAGACAATAAAAGCATAATTAATAAGATTAAAGCTAAAAACCATTATCGTAAAATGTTTAAACAATATAAACTTAATTTTTATCTCCAACGAGTAAAGAATCTCAGACAAGAAATCAAATATGATATAAACAAGGCATATACAAATTACATAAAAAAAACCGAAACTGAAATAAAACGTAACCCCAAACAATTCTGGTCATTTGTCAACTATAAAAAGAAAATGTCACGCATACCCGGGAAAATGTCATATAATAAGGAATCTTTGACATCACCGCATATGATTGCCGATGGTTTTGCTAAACATTTCCAAAGTGTATACCTACCTCCTGGACCAGTATTAACAACAAATGATTATGTAAAAGATATAAATATAAGTAGTTATTTAGACATTCATCATATATCCAATGAACAAATTATAAACGCTAGCAAAAAATTGAAAAATAAGTTAACTACTGGTCCCGATATTGTTCCTCCTATAATTGTTAAAGATTGCATTCAATGTTTCCTAATACCCCTATATCACATATTCAACCTTATTGTTAAAACAGGTACTTTTCCCACGTACTGGAAATTATCTCGTGTGTGTCCTATTTATAAATCTGGTTTAATTTCCGACATTAATAACTACAGACCTATAGAATTAATTTCAGTATTTTCTAAATTGTTGGAAATTATACTGAGTGATACAATATACGCACATGTAAAACATAATATACCAGAACAGCAGCATGGTTTCGTTAAAGCGCGTAGTACGGAAAGTAATCTTTGCATTTTCACACAATTTACATCACACTCGCTCGATGCCAAACACCAAGTTGATGTTGTCTACAAGGATTTTAGCAAAGCGTTCGACCGCGTTTCACATATATTGTTATTGGGAAAATTATCTTTTTTTGGAATATCCAGTCACATTATAAATTTGCTTAGATCATATTTGTCCGGTAGGAAACTTTTTGTAGAAATTGAGGGTGTCAAATCTACTGCATTTATTGCCAGTTCCGGTGTACCACAAGGTTCAAATTTAGGACCCTTATTATTCACTTTGTTTATTGCTGATATCTCTCATAAAATTAAGTCCCCAAATCTTCTATTTGCTGACGACATGAAAATTTACAGAGAAATAGTAGATATAGCGGACTGTCACCTTCTGCAAAATGATTTGATAACTCTAAAAAATTGGTGTGAGAAGAATATGTTATCTTTAAATATTGGCAAGTGTAAAATAATGACGTATCACCGAAAAATGAATGTAATTACCTATGATTATTCTATCAATTCCACTTTGTTAACTCGTGCATTTGAAACCACCGACTTAGGTGTCACTTTTGATACGAAATTAACGTTCAACAACCATATTGAAAATATTAAGAAACATGCTGTAAAAATGTTAGGGTTCGTTATACGTAGTAGCAGGGAATTTACATCAACGGATGCAATTTGTACCCTTTATTTCTCACTTGTCAGAAGTAAGTTGGAATATTGCAGTATTGTCTGGAACCCTCATAATGCAAAATATATTGATGTCATCGAATCCGTTCAAAAGAAATTTTTAAAATATTTATTCTTCAAAACGCACAATTTTTATCCCGAAAGAAATTACCAATATCAACTTTTATTAGATAAATTCGACTTTTTCTCACTTTATAAGCGGCGCGAGATTATGGGTTTACTATTTTTGTATAAGATTGTACACAATTTGATAGACTCTCCTGTACTATTGGAACTTATTTATTTTAATGTCCCTATACAAGTATCTAGAAATCAGCAAACATTTTATTTTTCAATACCCAATTCTTATCATCATTTTAATTGCCCATTAACCACTATATATAGAAGTTATAATAGTATTGCAAATGTTGATATATTTCATCTTACCAAAAAACAGTTTAAAAACAAAATTTCTAGCTTACTTCCAAACTGAAAATTAATAGCTACCCTATTAATAGCCTACCTCTGTAATTTAGTTCATTTATTATTAGGTATATATTTGTTACTTTAGTCTGTATTTTAAGTACTTTGAATTTTGAATTTTGAATTTTAAATTTAAGGATATACTTCCTGTAATTGGGCTTTGCCTACTGGATGTCGTATATATAAATAAATAAATAAATAAAAATATATTGTTTATGTTAAATCTACCACACCAAAATTTTATATTCATTTAATGTATGCCAAAATAATTATAATGTATTTAATTCAAGGAAGTTGTGGAAGATTAGATGTTTACTTCGGTGAAGAAGCTGAACAATTTCCTTGGGGTTTACCATTCAAATTTTGTATAATTTCCATTGTATGCGTTTTGTATTTACTGTTCGTTGGTAAATAAAGTTTGTTTTTGTTTATGTTGTGTAAGATACTTGCGAAAGATGCGAGATCTGTAAATCTATAGGACAGACTTACATCATAAAAATAGAAATAGGCTTCTACTGCAGATACGACGACATAAATCTGCCCAATTCAGAAGATCTTTTAACTACAATATTACACAAATAATGAACTCATTACCCAAAAATTTACGTCAATTGCCATTAAATATTTTTAGGAGTCAGTTTAATAGCTATTTATGTAACCAGCTGGGAAAAGTACTATTTTCTGCAACGAGCAGATTTCTGCGGAACGAACGATAGCGAGTTCCGTAAAAGGATGCAAGTTACACAAAATAGTGTTTCCCAACGTGTTTCATACAAGATTTTTTCTAATTTTCACAAATTTTATATTTGATGAGAAGAAGACATTGAATTTTATACGTTTAAAAACAATCCAGTAGGTTGTAACGATGTGACGGCTCGTCACTTTCATAGCTTGTCAGGTCTAAATAACCTACTATGAAATGAACTTTACAAAACCAGTTGCGTAATATTTTACTTTTCGTTACTGGTTGTGAAAAGTAAAACGTTTCCTAACGTCAAAAGGTTTTGAAAAATGCCACTTTACATGTCAAAATTAGATACAAATTATTTATTACACAGACAGTCAATCTAAATAAAAATATATTGTTTATGTTAAATCTACCACACCAAAATTTTATTTTCATTTAATGTATGCCAAAATAATTATAATATATTTAATTCAAGGAAGTTGTGGAAGATTAGATGTTTACTTCGGTGAAGAAGCTGAACAATTTCCTTGGGGTTTACCATTCAAATTTTGTATAATTTCCATTGTATGCGTTTTGTATTTACTGTTTGTTGGTAAATAAAGTTTGTTTATGTTTATGTTGTGTAAGATACTTGCGAAAGATGCGAGATCTGTAAATCTATAGGACAGACTTACATCATAAAAATAGAAATAGGCTTCTACTGCAGATACCACGACATAAATCTGCCCAATTCAGAAGATGTTTTAGCTACAATATTACACAAATAATGAACTCATTACCCAAAAATTTACGTCAATTGCCATTAAATATTTTTAGGAGTCAGTTTAATAGCTATTTATATACCCAGCTGGGAAAAGTACTATTTTCTGCAACGAGCAGATTTCTGCGGAACGAGCGATAGCGAGTTCCGTAAAAGGATGCAAGTTACACAAAATAGTGTTTCCCAACGTGTTTCATACAAGATTTTTTCTAATTTTCAAAAATTTTATATTTTATGAGAAGAAGGCACTGAATTTTATACGTTTAAAAACAATCCAGTAGGTTGTAACGATGTGACGGCTCGTCACTTTCATAGCTTGTCAGGTCTAAATAACCTACTATGAAATGAACTTTACAAAACCACTTGCGTAATATTTTACTTTTCGTTATTGGTTGTGAAAAGTAAGACGTTTCCTAACGTCAAATGGTTTTGAAAAATGCCACTTTACATGTCAAAATTAAATACAAATTATTTATTACACAGACAGTCAATCTAAATAAAAATTTATTGTTTATGTTAAATCTACCACACCAGAATTTTATTTTCATTTAATGTATGCCAAAATAATTATATTATATTTAATTCAAGGAAGTTGTGGAAGATTAGATGTTTACTTCGGTGAAGAAGCTGAACAATTTCCTTGGGGTTTACCATTCAAATTTTTTATAATTTCCATTGTATGCGTTTTGTATTTACTGTTTGTTGGTAAATAAAGTTCGTTTATGTTTATGTTGTGTAAGATACTTGCGAGAGATGCGAGATCTGTAAATTTTTTTCTTTGCTTTATGTGTTGTAAAAAAATAGTCTTCTATCTAGGTTTTTTCAAGTTTTTAAAGCAGCTTTGAAATATGTAAATTTCATTTGTAAATTTGTAAATTTCGAGATCTGTAAATTATTGATCAAATGACACTATAGGTATATTTCGCAAGATTTGTTTTATATGTTGTAAAAAAATAATATTCTATCTACGTTTTTTCAAGTTTTTAATGCAGCTTTGGAATTTGGTATTAAAAAATGGAGCAAAAGTAACCCCAATATATACGGTGTTTTTACAAAGCACATTTCATGGGAGTTAGACGTAAAAGCAGGGTGATGTTGTTTATACCAATTTTAGCAAAGCCTTTGATAGAGTTACTCATAACTTAAAGAAAAATTATCATTATTTGGAATATATCCAAATGAGTGACATAAAGATTTACAACGTAACAGTTTGATTATTTCATCTTAGATTATTATATATTAGATTATTATATATCCCATTATCTGATTATGAGCCAGGGAGACACCAGACAACCTTAATGAGTATATCACTTCACCCATACGTCGAATTATATTATTTCAAATTTATGACAATTTTAGAAAGAAACTGAATACGGTATCCAGTTTAATCCATAAAAACATGGTCGAAAAAACGACCACCTTAGTGACAATTAAAGGTTATTTGTACCTAGGCTGCTTAATTCCTTTTCGCGTACCGAGAGAAAAATTATTTAAATAATTTCCAGGTCGCTGAAAAAATTTCGCGGCCGTGGTATACACACTATTTTTTGTGCAGCGTATGCATGGCTGTAAATTTTTGTTAACTGAAAGAACTATAGTTAGCATTTGGTATAAATGATACCACGGTTTATGGTGGCGTCAGATATCACCGTTTCTATGGAAATTATATAAAACACTGACGGTTCGCTCATTGACAAATCGTGAAAATGTCACTAAGGGTAACAGTCGCGAAATTAAATTTCATGGCCCCTACGGAGGACGCGAAATGCCTACTTCGCGTACGGTTGCACAACAAATGTTTAGCATACCTACCTCGAAGACGCATTAAATGGATTCGGCTGTCAGTAATTTATTCTTGCCTTTTGTGTAAAGCAATAAATTAGGCACGATTTATAGAGAAATTAACAAATATATATACTGTTAAATGTGTGGGACATAAACCTACATAGCATTAACTGAGAAATTGTTTATATTCTGTTAAGTTCAACATACGAATTCTTAATATATTATTCGTATATTAGCGAATCTAGCCATTTTATAGTATCCATACCACGCATGAATCGAATGTAAATTCATAAAATTAGCTATTGGTGTGATCTAATCCGTAACGGTTTTGAATCTGTAGATATTAGATTTTACTCATTACAAAAAATATATGTTTTATAAACCTTATTAGACATTTTGACATTTATATGTATTAGAGATAGTGAGATTATATTTAACATTATTATATGATATGAACATAAATTATATCTAATAATAATAATGATAATAATAAAAAAATAATTTTCTTAATTCACTTGCAATATACCTATTGTTTTTCAGCTATATCGGCCTGTATGACGTATACAATAGTACGGATCAAATTAATATGCTATAATACAGCAGTTCTCAACAATTTTGAGCGCGAGTATCTCGGAGATAGCGAAAAAAATTATGGAATATTGTGGCACATTTTGTCAGCAGTATTTTTTTATGAAATGCCTTAAAAGGGGTCTACGTGCCACCTATACTCCGCTCACCTCCTAGGTATGGAGATATTTAGGATTTACTTCCTATCTAGTCCAAACAAAGTCCCAAAGTCAAAAACTGTATCCTTTCCATTTGCCTCTACAACCTTTTGTTGAGTAGACTACAATATGACACACAAAGTGCCAGTTGTCAGCATATTCGAGCATTATATAACTAATTAAATCACAGTAAAAAGGAAAGGTTAAAAATGCTGTTAAAAATAGTTTGAAATTATAAGGAATATGTTGTTAATTATGTACCTATATAAAAACACAAGAGAAATAGTGAACTCATTACTATTACATTTACGCACTCGTATCTTTGCATACATCCTATATAAATATAATTAATTTATATTGGTGAAAAGAGAGTCAACAAACAAATAAATTCCACGAGGAATAGAATGTTTTTTCAATCAAGAACTACGGCCTTGTCTAAAATAATTATGCAACGCGAATACTCTGTATTTTTATTATAAAACCTCTCCCTATAAAGTGTTCAATGAAACCTCGCCGTAGGTGTACCTATACAACCAACATTCAGTTGCAAAATATTTCATCGGTTGTGCAATGCACGCTCACTGGGGTAATTATATAATTATTGCGATAATTGTCGTTTTTATCTATCATAAGTCCGTAATTGATATGCATTTTCTGTGTACAATAATTTTCTTGTGTGAAAGCTTCTTTAATAAATCACTCAGAAGACCTTGAAAGTCGTCGGTGTTAGTAGTGGGATTATTTCCAAACAAATATGGTTAACTTAAACAATAAATTACCGTCTTTTACCGTAGGTACCGTATTTTCTAGGACTAACAGTGATAATGGTAGCGTAAACCAAATGAAGCATACAAATAAAAAATGCATTTTGCAAAAAATGCACTATATATTTCGGAATTGTTTCCAATGGGAATTCCAATTGAAATTTCCAATTGTTTCAACGGCTTTGAATAATAAACGTTGCTAAATTTTTAACGTTTTGTACCAAATGAAGAAAATGCTTCATATACATTCTGAATGTGGTGGAAATAATGTGTATACGTTTCTATCTATAAGGAAGAAGTACCTACTACTGAATCTATTAAGATGATTATACAATTTATTAAACATTAAAGCATTCAGAGAGCAAAGGTTATTAATACCCTTAGTTATATTTTAAACAGCATAATAAATTAAAGAAAATAATCATGCTAAAATCCAGAGTCTACAGGATAATTTCCATCACAATTTATTAGTTTAATTACATTAAATTAATTACGATAAACGGTAATGTTACCGGTTATCGTATTCAATCCCAACAAATGCACCTAATACAATATGCAATGTGCCATAAGGCATATTTTTATTTTAATAGAATGCTGCGGTGTACACTCAATATTCAATAATTCAATGAATTTAGCAATATTGTAGATATACTGAAGAATCCAAAATAACATAACCATATGTTAGAATATACAGTGAGCTCGTAAAGTTTGGAATAAATTCAATTAATCGTTATTGAAGGATTTTCACAGGAAATCCTCGGACACGTCAACCTTATTTTATAAAATGTCACTTTTTTCAGCCATCGATTTTTTTTTGTTTTGTTCGTTTTTGAGCTATGACGTCATCGACAATTTTTTTAAATGACAACCCATATTTTTTTTCACGGATTTCGATAGAGCACATTTTTCTGAGTGCGAATATGTCAAAAACATAGTACCTTTAACATTAAAGTTTTCGAGATATTCGGTTGCAAAGTTTATAAAATGTACCATGGCACCATGCATAAGCTATCGGGCGGGTCAAGATTTTTAATAGCTTATTGATTCTAATAGCTTATAGCTTATTACATTTTAAAAGATTAAGGAGTAATATTATTTATTTTGGTAGCTTATCGAACATTTTGAAAGATTTGGGAGTAATCTGTTTAATTTTTTAACAACAATTTAAACAAATAAAAAAATATTTTAACAAATAAATGATAAATAATTAAAGTAAAAAATAAAATCAGAGTAAATTTTCAAAGTGACCTCCATTCACTTCCTGGCAATATCCCATCCGCCACTGAAACTCCTGCAGAACCTTACCAACAGTATCGGGTTGAATGGTTCGAATTTCATTGCGAATTCTGTCCTTTAATTCTTCGATGGTATTTGGTCTATTGAAATAGACTTTGCTCTTTAAATAGCCCCATAAAAAGTAGTCTAGGGGAGTGAGATCTGGAGATCTAGGGGGCCATTCGATAGTTCCCCTGCGACCAATCCAATGGTTAGGAAATACATGGTTTAAATAATCGCGAACGATCACTGCAAAATGGGGTGGTGCACCGTCTTGTTGGTACCATATCGTGTGATGGGCCAGATCTGGATCTACGTCATTTGGGTAAAGTACCGCAAGTGCAGGGACTAAGTCGTCTCTTAAAAATTCTAAATATATTTCACCTGTTAATACGCCTTCAAAGAAAAATGGGCCCAAAATACGATTGCCTACAATACCAGCCCAAACGTTAACTTTTTGTGGAAACTGACTACGAGTTTCCATTTTCCAGTGTGGATTTTCAGGAGACCAATATCTACAGTTTTGCCGGTTAACTGTGCCGTCGAGATAAAAGGTAGCCTCATCAGAAAAAACAATATTTCGTAAAAATCCGTCGTCATCAATCAGGCGTTGCAACATGGTTTGGCAAAACTGTAACCTACGGTCAGGATCATCTTCGTTTAACTCTTGGACCAAAACCACTTTATACGGATGCCATTTGTTCAATTTCAAATATTTCAAGACGGAGCTTTGAACTATTCCGTTGTTTGCCGCCACTTGGCGGGTGGGTAAATGGGGATTTTCTTGAAGCTCTAGTAGAACATTCAATTTAACATCTTGTTGCACTGGTGGACGACCCGTTCTAGGGCGATCTCTCGTATGACCCACTTCTAAAAACTTTAGTTCTATTTTGCTAACGGTGGACTGTGTAATTGGTTCTCTGTTTGGATATTTGTTGTTAAATAAACGGCTAACTTCTACTTGTGTGCGAGCTCTGTCCCCGTAACCGATCATCATCAAAATTTCGATTCTTTCCCTTTCACTCAAACGACGGACCATTTTTAAATAAAATGAATTATGATGGAATAATGATTAATCAACTTACTTAATGATATTATTCAACTGATTAAAACACAAACTTGCGAGGAAAAACTTCAAAATTGTGACAACTGTCAAAATTGTTGTTTTTCCTGCGCTTTCTTGATAAATGATTGGCATTTGGTCATCGCTTGTATAATTCATTCTTAAAACTTTGCAACCGAATATCTCGAACACTCTAATGTTAAAGATACTATGTTTTTTACATATTCGCACTCAGAAAAATGTGCTCTATCGAAATCCGTGAAAAAAAATATGGGTTGTCATTTAAAAAAATTGTCGATGACGTCATAGCTCAAAAACGAACAAAACAAAAAAAAAATCGATGGCTGAAAAAAGTGACATTTTATAAAATAAAGTTGACGTGTCCGAGGATTTCCTGTGAAAATCCTTCAATAACGATTAATTGAATTTATTCCAAACTTTACGAGCTCACTGTAGGTACTTAGTGCAAATTAAAATATGCACAAATGAAACTTTTGCATAAATAAAACAATAAATAAAGTATTTAACGACTTGAAATTCAAAAGGCTTATGCTTATAATATTCTGAGCAAAACACACCTATTCGTTTCCCGTTACTATGGGATATCCATAGAATTTCACTCAGATGTGTGTGAAATTATAGTGTTATTTACATGTTGTTCAATGAAATATACTTTACATTGTACATTTATGTATGTATTTATAATTATTCATTAAAATAAATACCTAAATATAATAATAAATATCATAAAATGTACCAGTCCATAATGTAATGGGTCAAAAATGTCAAAAAAAACAATTTATGAAAACTCAAGATATAAAACAAATTATGGCTATTGGCTGTTGGGGACAACATACTTAAATAAGGAAATTAGTATATCAGGTTATATTAGTATATTAGTATAGCAAGTATATTTTTTATGAGAATATGATTGTAATAATATATTTTTTTAATAATTTAATATTTTTGTAAATTGTTTTTAATAATTTCGTAATTGTTTAATAAATGAGTGGTAAATACAGTTTTGTTACGTCAAACAACGTTTTGTTACGTTTTGTTACATAAAACACGTGACGTTTAACATACGTTTTGCAAATTTTATTATTCTTAAAACTGAACTTTTCAGTCATTTTTCGGTTTTCTAGGACTGCTATTGAAAAAGCTTGAGCCGGAATAGTACTATCTGGAAATCTTTGAGAACTCCGTTTTCCAATCTCTTGCTTTGACTACTTTGACTACAACCGAAAATCTTTTTATTTTGCAAATTAAAGACTTATGAGTGGATCTGGAGAGAAATATGGCTCGAAAACAGACAATTCAAATGAAAACGATAAGAAATAATAGCTCATAATAGGCCTCAGGCTGTGGGTGGTGGGATAAATAGGAGTGGGGGAAAATATATATTTTTTAAATGCCCATAACCTCTGAATATTGACCGATCTTAAAAAATCAAACGGTTTTTCCTTCGTAACCTCATACGCTATACGACGGCAATACCGAATATTTGATTGTTGCAAACAAACGCCTAGCGCGCCAAATTTGCCAAACGATTTGCCTGTTTCTTTAAACGGTGTTTCCGGTATGAGGGAAGGGGGTGGGGAAATGATTATTTGCCAGTCGAGAGCTTTTTCTTCGACCTATAATTATAGCCCAACTAGGTATATATCGGATAATTAGGAAGGGAGCTACGGGGCTTCAAAGTTTTTACTATGCGGAACGGAGAAGAGTGGGGCGCTCCAGTCGGGCTCAAAATCAAAAGGAATATCTTTTTTTTTATTTTCCATTTATCATTATACTAAAGTTTGCAGAACACATATACTACGTATTACATATTTACATATTATACATATACTACATAATATTTTTTAATAGTTTATTTGACCACGACTACAAAAAAATTTTGACACGTCACGACATATACAAATATATTGCTTAAAAACAACAACAACAATTCACAAATTATAAAACAAGTGGTGTTAAACGTAAGAATTACACAAATATGTATTTAAACCCGGAAAAGATGAACTGACGTCCATTGCCCAAATCATGATACATGAAGCAAGTAGCATCAAATAACTTGTCAAAAATTCTGATATTACAACACCACACACACAATAAGGCACGTGACATTTATGGGCGTGGGTAGTTGGCGTGGTGGTAAACTAAAGAATTATAACGTTAGACTGACTTGATTTGAGGAAATTTGACCACTTTGACAGTCACCACAGCCGACGAGATGGAGATAGATAGAAGTAAAATAAAACACACAGCATTTTTACTGGAGAGTTAAAAATCTAGCAAAATTGCAAATGTCTCAAAAAAGTTATAACCTCAACCAATAGAATCCTAGCAAAAAACAAAAGGGAATTTAATTATACGTAATTTGGCGTAAGAAATATAAAATGTTCCGTTTAAACTAAAAAAAATGCGATCTACAGTAGACGCAAGAAATGAAACACTTAGTATTTTATTTTTTGAATTATTTTAATTACAGAAGATACCTCAGATGCTGCTCGTTCTACGCGTCAAAAAGCAAGTGTGGAACTCGTATTGAAAAAAAGTTACCAATAGTTGACGTGCGCGTTCGCTTCTCGAGATTAAATTCCTGCCGGCCAAAAAACCCCCCGCCTGCGAAAAAAGTGTCAGAAATAGACACGATGAAATAAAGAGGATTAACATCAGTGTGTCCTTACTATACGTAGGAAAATTAATTAAGAAGCTAAATGAATGTTGTGGTGAAAGATCAACGAACAGAGAGTTCTCTCTGGCCGTTATCTGCCTGCATGGTCACTTAGTTCTTAGTTACTTTTACTTGGCTTTTGTAACGGCTCATCGGCCATCAATATTGAGATATATCTATCCAAATATACAAATTCTACCAGAAGAGGCTATTATTTATCCTAGCCAGATTCCCGACCTAAGCCAAAAACCCTGAGATATAGAGTTTCATCGCAAACTTCACTTGCCCTCGATGAAAAATCAGTTTGATTCTTCTTATTTTCGCAACTACGATTCGTGATATCTCGCGAACCGATTCGATCTCACTCTGCTTCTCTCGTTGCTAAATAACGCATATTTGCCTTAAATAACGCAATTTAGAGATATAGATGCATGCGTCTAACTAGTGCACAATTATATGTAGAAATTGCTACATTTCCAATACTATGCTTACATACAGTAGGATTATTTGGCAATTATTTTATCATGCACCCTGCATAGGTAATAATATACCTTAAAACTGAGCAATTGTCTAATTGTCCAGAGAAGGCATTGTACTAGCTTATTTTCGTAATTTGTGGCTTAATAATGTCTTATATTTTCCTGCGTGTGCTGCCTTTAAAAGCACGCATAATTTTATGGCCATTGAATAATATAAGTGTAATCTGAACTTGAAGCCTCTGTACATCGTGTTTTGCTCCACTGAGTATTTAATATATTCGCATCGCCTAATTGCACTGGATACAGAAGTTATATTACTAGTCGATGATAAGCCATATTTAATAATATATTATTATTAAATATTAAGTTTAATGGTTTCATATTTTCAAATGCAGTTTTAATTAGGAATCCTCGTTTTTCGTCCATGTCAATCCACTTTTAAATTATCTTGCCGTAATTAGTCGGTCTTTAGAGGTAATTGCACATAGCTAGATGGTTGATTTTGACATGCAATTACGTATGAGTGGAAACAAGTTTTCCAATGTAATTCAAACAATATCATCAGTTACTCTCACCTATTGACACAAAACTAAGCATTATTTGGGAAAATTTAAAAATTAAAAAAAAATTAATCGTCCTAATGCGCGCAATAATTAGGGGAAACCGGGGCTTGTTGTTACAATTTTCATGTCTTTTTCTTCTTCTTTTGGCTCATAACCCTTGGTGGGTTTTGGCTTGCTCGACTATGTTACTCCATCTGGTTCTATCTACTGCTATTCTCATCCAGTTTCCTATTCTTTTAGTTTTTAGATCTTCCTCCACATCGTCTATCCACCTTTTCTTTGATCGCCCTTTCGGTCTCGTGTTTTGAGGTTTCCATTTAGGGATTATTTTCACAATTCTCTCTCCCTACATTCTGTATACATGTCCTAACCGCCTTTTCCTTTGACTTTTTATGCATCTTACTAGATCCTCTCCTTCTATAAGTGCATCAATTTCGTGATTCATTCTTATTCTCCACATACCGATTTCATGCACTGGGCCGTATATTCTTCTAAAGATCTTTCTATCAAATACTCTCAATTGATTTTCATCGTTGTTTGTTAGTGTCTATGTTTCACATCCATAGGTTACTACTAGTCTTGTGTTTACTAGGTAGTGTTTCATAGATTGTGATCTTGGATTGTGATCTTTGGATCTTAGATTTAGTATGGTGCTCCTTATTAATTTTAAATAGGCATAATAGCATTTATTTCTTTTTAGGATTCTTGCCCTTATTTCATCTTGGACGTTACCATTATTGATAATTTTGGTGCCAAGGAAATTAATTGTTTTGACGCTTTCAATCTGACCGCCGCTTATATAAATATTTGGTAGTTGTATTGGGGGATTCCTGCAGCAATACACATATTTGGTTTTGTCTTTGTTCACTTGAAGGCCTCCTTTATTTACCTGTTGCTTAAGATCTATGGCGGTTTGATTCAGGGAGGCAAGGTCGCGTGCAATTATTGTAACATCATCCGCACACCCATAAGTATACTCCATAAGTATTTGTGTGGTTTTATTTATGATGCTTCCAGTTCTATTGTTTTTTTGATAGCTGCTTGCGGCACTACGTTGAAAAGCACTGCCGAGAGGGCGTCTCTTTGTCTTATCTCAACTTTCTGATATTTTGAACCACGTTCAAAACGAATCAAACTCGAATGAAAAAGTATAGAGGAGATACCACGACGTTTAAAGCACATAGAGGCAGTCAGAGGTTTCGAAATGCGTTTGAAATGGGCTGAGGAAATGGGAGTCGGAACACCACATTTTAGTCCTATTAGAAATAAAAAAAAACAAGCTTAAAAGTCAGAAGAAGCCAACATCAAACAGAGCAAAATCACTCAATTTTTTCAGATAGTAGATAATGAAGATGGATATTTTATATCTATTATAAATATATATCTATTTTGTATTAATGAAATATTAATGTGACTAGGTGGTTGCATATATGTGGAAATGGTCTATGTTCTTGTATCCTTGAATTTGTGTTATGAATATGATATTTATTACACATCGTCATATATAATATACCTTTCAGTGTAGAAGGAAATAATGAACGTAGTATATTTATGCAGCCCGTTAATAACTAAAGGTGACTAAAGAATGGATAATTATAATCAATTTCACTTACTTATATCGAGTTACATAAAAACGAAAATATAAATATAGTACCTATATATTAATAGGAATTTCTCAAGGAAAATTGTTGCATATAATTATTATAGTTGTATATATTATTTGTTCATTTTCCTATATCATTTTGTGACTCATAATGCGGAAATATATAATTAATTATACTTTTGTTACATTAATGTAACTGAAATGCATCCTAATAATAATTATGGCATATTATGTTTCTTTACGTAGCTTTTACATAATATAATATAACCTAATACTAGTTACAATATCTATGTAATTGATTAACTATTTACCCACTAAATATCAGAATATTTCTTTAATAGCAATAAAATATAAAATTGTTACAATATAGGTAACATCATTTGTTTTACATATTAGTTATAGCACTGCAATATTACTATTACTTTTCATACTTTTTTTTTCATACTATAAACACTATTACTTTTCATACTTTAAATATTATTTTGTTATATACATAAAATGCAAACATCAATCTATCAATATTACCTACAATAAACGATGTTACACACATAACATCAAATGAAGATTGTTCATAATGTGTTAAGTCGGTTACTAATATATTTATGCAATAAATATTAAATGTTACATTATGATGGGTTGTATAATGTTCTGTACCCATTAAAAATAAAATAGGTATACTGTATACATAAATATAATGGATGGAAAAGAATAAATGAATGAATTTAAATATAATGGATAAATATAATAGATGTTACGAAGTTATTTAACCCAACAGAGATCTAATGTTGCTATAACACATTGTAATGTTAGATTAACATCACGTACTATTGCTGTTACAAATTTTGTTTAGTGGGTAACTAATTCTTTCACGCCCAGTGAAATATTCCATAGTCCCCCATATTGCCATATTTGAAATGTCTCTTATTCGAACACTCGAAACAGGTTTTCTTGAGTGTAGAGAGCTGTGGCTCGCAAAAAGTCCAGACTTGAATCCTATCGATAACGTTTAGGGTTACGTAACTAAACATATTTATATACAACGTTTCAGACCTCAAAACGTTATCAATCAGCTTTGGGAAGTAGTTGAAGATGCTTGGAACGAACTTGTGGATAGTTACGATATAAGGTCATTAATAAGTCGATGTCAAGGCGTTTGGAAAGTGTCTTAACAGCTAACGGTTCTGCTATAAAATATTAATTTTTGTAATATTTTTATTACCTAACTTCTTCCCAATAAACAAATTACCATTTTTTTATTGCACGTCACTGAACAATTTTAGAACAAGACCCGATTTACATTAACGAAAAATGAGAAAAATTACCGTGGCAATGGAAAGTCGTGCACTTTTGGGAGGCGGTGACTGTACGTTATTAATGTCTCTAAATGGTTAAAACGCAGAGAAAATGGCTATCATGTTCATATCATTTATTTTTTAAGGAGCTATACTATTATCGGAATAAAAATTATATACAGGGTGACAACAATGGTGTGTTTTTGTATCCACCTACCTAATGTCTAGAATCCAAACTGTTTACTGTACCTATAATAGTAGACAGTTTTATATCAGGTAGGATATATTTTTGGAATCACTGGTTTATCCATACAGAAGCTAAAAATTTAGATATTATGTACCTATATTACTATATTTAAAAATATATCGATGCCGTCATAGCGGAAACAGTGATGACAGGAAAACTATTATCAGCTGAGAATTTAATCGATATTGAGAATCTAGTCCGAGTATTTTTATTTTTTTGCTTTGCTCACTAATGATTTTTATAATTATATACCTAATGACAAATTCCTCTCCTCATTAGTTTCATTATTGTGTTACTCTATGTACCTATAAAAATACGTGAAAAGACACAAAAATTAAATTTTCATTCAAATTGCTAATATTCAGATTGCTAGATCTCAAAGAATAGCATACTTGAAACATTTCTTTCTTCTAAATATTCAGCCTACTATCATTTTCTTATTTTCCTAGGTATATATTAATTCTTGTGCTACCCCTGTAAACAATGACAGTCGGATCTAAAAAAATGTATAAAAAACATTATACAATAAATACACAGGTACCTGTTAACGGTATTAATTAAATAATGGTTCTTCTATTTCAGTGAAGGACTATTCACTGGGCCAGAAAACAGTGTTCCTCTTGATTACGCTAAGGTAAGGAAGCAGCAAATCGTATTTGTTTTTTTACAGTTTTTACAGACCCCTCAATGATCATATAATTGAATCATTGCAACACAGCATTAACTCATGGCCACATGATTATAAGGAATACGCTAAATCCACAAGATTTTGTAAGATTTGTTAGTTTCTTGTTTTTGAACCAACTTTCTTATTCCCGTATTGTAACGTATTTTTGTTTAATTCAGGTAATGAAAATATGTCGTTGAAAAATAATATGTAAAATTTGACGAAATTCAGTTTACCCCATTTTTAACCCTACGATTTATATGAAACTAAGTGTTGTAAATTGTAAAAACTGATTCATAAATACTAATTGTATATAGGCATCTTACCTAAGCATAAAGAGTTTACATCATAGAACAAGAAAAATGGTAGTTATTTATTGAAATGCTACGCTAAGATTTATTTATTATGTAAAATATTTCCGGTTGGCTATAACTCAGTACCTTTGTTACCAAAAGAAACTAAAGGTATGGGTGGTATTATATACCTCCCTAATAACGACGTCATTGTCAAAGGGCTTGAAAAAGTCTCAAGATCCCATTATCATTTAACATCTGGTGCACATACTTGCCACAATAATTCCTCTTCACAGAATATAATGGAAAACAAGGGTGAAAAATAAGAATAAAAACATTGGGCCGAAACCATGCAAATTGAATACTTCTTGGTCTCGATATGGTCTCGGTGTATTACCGGCGGAAGACGTTGCAGACAATAATGGGGTACATCTTGTCAACACGTGTGCCCCAGACTTAATTTCCTATATGTCACCCGATACACCCTTAGATTGTCAATTGTTCTGTAAATCCTTCAATCCCTTCGTTAAAATTATATGCAACGGCTTGTGCGCAAGCAGGCACTTGATTTTAGTTCATTGGGTTTATGACGGCGCAGAGACCGTTTGGCTTTAGAACGTTTTAAAATCTGCATTGCCAATGTAATTGAAAATAATCAATTTTGTATTGCATCATATGATGTCACTTATCTTACTAGTGATTGAATTACTACCGGAAATTTTTTGAGAGAATCAGTTTTCTGAAAATTGAAAATTCTGCCTGCAGAAGGAGAGAAAATATCCGGAAATCGTTTCTGTTGCTATGGCAATCAAACAAATACAAAAAATATGAGTGAAAATTTCTTGGAAATAAATATATATTTTTTTTAATTGGCCTATGTAGGTATATAGGTACGTAGCTATGGGTAGGTATCTATATTTTTAGTATACCTACTTATAATAGACCGAGATATCAAATTATACGCCAGATGTTAGACAAGAAGACTTTGTAAGTCATTTAAATTTATTACTATAGGATTTCGTGGTCTACTCTACCGTTGAAGTCTCCTGAATCATAGTACATATTAATATAACCGTAGCATATTTAATTCTGTACGTGATCTTGTGAATGCAATACGTCTTAAAATGACGGTCATTAGTCACAATCATAGTGTTATATATTATGTTACTAACATTCTGTCTGGGGTAGTAAAATATACAAAAGGCTCATATATAAGTACCTTTATCAGATCAGAATCGTTTAAGATATTAAGCACCGGTTATTTCACTTTTCACGGTTATCGTTGAATTAGCTTGGTAAGTAACTTCTATGGAAACATTTATTAATAACGTATTCAGGGAAATTATCTGCTGATTAAATTTACTGAAGATATAGAAAATGAGCCATAACATCATATAATGCTTGCTTTAAGTACCTATATCATATACCATATATATATATATATATATATATATATATATATATATATATATATATATATATATATATATATATATATATATATATATATATATATATATATATATATATATATATATATATATATATATATATTGAGGTACATATGTATTGAGGTATATATGGTTGAGGTATATATGTATTGAGGTTTACATTGATGCGAAAGCATCAATGTAAATATGGGTTTCGAGAGTTTATAATCGAAATCTAAATCACACAACAAAGAATGAATTATATTATATTATAGTGTTTAGAATTCAAAATTAGATCAAGTCAAGTTCAAATTGTAAGGGTTACTTATATGTAAAATTAAATAAATGGCATCAATCTGATTGGTCAGATTGTATCATAACAATAAGAAAGAAGGATCGTAACCAGGAACTGCAGATGTTTTTCAATGCGGCATATCCCTAGTTACAAATAACAATTTAGAGGAGTTCAGCTAAGGCGTTCAAAGAGATAACCGCCATGCTGATAATATTTATAAAAATTTGTTATATTAATATTTAAATTTAAGTAAAAATAGGTAAAATTGTGCTAAATAAGTCAGAACACCAGCGGAGAAGGTCTACAAGCAGAAATAAATGTAAATTAAGTGTTTTTCATCGTAATTAGCAAGTGAGAAGTATAGAGGCTTATATTATAGATACAGAAGCTGAAATTAAAAGTTTGAGGGTGAAGATATTTCATAAATCAAGTTGGGACCAAGTCCTTTGTCACAACGTTTCTTAAAGCTAGCAAAGTTAGAAATTATTTATTACCTTAAAATTATGTTAATCCTTTTATCACCATGCACAAAAACTTATCACTTTTCTTGATCTCACTGGTAGGTACACGAACTAACAAATGCTGCTGGACTCTGGTGGTGGTATCATCTATCGGGATGTCGCTGTACTCCCTCTGGAATGCTGATATCTCCCCCTTGAAATCTGTTTTGGGATTTATTCACCCTCAAATATTTAAATGACTGCTTCTGTATTTATAATCATGTATCATCTTAATTTACTAAGAAAAATATTTCCTTTTCTTTTTATATTATTGGCAAATCTCTTCTACGGCTGGGACGCTACTAAGCCTTCCACTTTTTACTTGTTAAATACGATGAAAACACTTATTTTTGCAGTTATTTCTGCTTCTGGAGATAATGAAACATTATCTAACTCAGTTAGTCAATGAACTCATTTTGATCAAAGTTTCTAGCTACAATCAGAGAAATTATAGGATTAAAAAATTTCTGAAATTTGCAATATTTGCTTATATAAAAATTACATGGCAACAATAACATAGCAATAGAAACTAATAATGATATGATTTCGAATACCTTATACAACTTCGATTTTACGAAAAAATTTCGTTTCCGTATTCAGATATTATAATTTTTCTTCAATCCTGTGTCGTCGTAGATGAAATGCATTTCATTCGTATGATAAAAGCTATTAAATATACTCATGCCGTTACCGACTCGAGTAGCGGCATGAGTACTGGCTCCCTCCAATAAAATAAATAACCATTACAGAATATTTCTTATATTCTTTCAATAACAAAAATCATGCAATTGTTATTACAGGTATTATTACGTTGGTAATAGCATGTTATATTTCATACATACGACCAATTTTATCAAATGAAATACATATTTGAAAAGAATATTTTTTCTTCTCTTAGAGATCCTGCAGACCGTATAATTAACCCCCTACGGTCATTCTATACCTATAATAAAGGCAACAAGTAGGTTACCTCCAGACAAACGTTCTTAAAACTGAACGTGCAGACCAGATGTTCGTTCTGAATAAAATACTTCGGTCTCGTACTTTCTGTCGAGTACTTTTATGTGTTTCGATTATTATTATAGCAAGCCAATAGCTAAAAATTCAATTATCCGACAGCAAGTCGGATAATTTCAATTTCAATTCTGTACACGGTTCATGTGCAGTGCATGTCTCTCAAAATTAAAACGCCCTTATATCTTATAGTTAAATCGGCAAAGGATAAGTGCCGATTTAACTAATTTCAAAAAGTAGTAAATACAATTTTGAGGAATTTTTATATACGTTGCACGACACTGCGTAAGCTGAATAGTTGCATGGAAAATATCTTGTTTAGATAGGAAGGCACGGGGTCACAGTATTATGCTGTAGCACGGTATTACACATTGGCCCGCTAAAAGGACTTTTTTAAATTTTTGGGTGCGTTAAAATAAGATATATGTATATGAAAGTGGGGGTTTTCAAAATATTAACGAGCTAAAAGAATGCATACGTGTAAAAATTGAGGAATTAAATCAAAATTATATATTCCAAAGTGTGATAAGTAACTTTCTGAAGCGACGCCAAATATTCATTCAGAGAGGTGTTGATTACTTAAGAATAAGTGATTTTAGTAAGGTTAGCGCTCTCTTTCTTACTGTTGTCTTTGAACTGTGTGTAACATATTAGTTAATGTAATGTTTTTATTTTGATAAAAAATAGTTATTCTACTCATTTTTAAACAAATTTGGTGCCTATTATTTGATCAATCTTTGAATTTAGTTTTGACAAATACTGACTTGATATTACAACAGAATTGTCCCAATGCTCGTCACAGTTGATGAATACTGGAACAATTGCATTTAGAACTAAAATCGCAAGTCTCGTTATAAATGACCAATATTGAACCTAAATTACATTTTGCAATCTTTATACACTGAAAATTTAGTAGCCGAGTATTCGTCATACCAATTTATAACGAATGTTTTTGCAAAAATCACTTGAACTGTATGACGAAGATTGGTACAAAGGGCTGACGATAACTGGTTCTCCTGTAGATATCATGGAAAAACCGAGGGAAAAACATACAAACTACACAAATGCTGATTTGAAGCAACCGTTTTGGCTGTTAAAATGGATGTTCCGGTTAAATTTTAAAATTCCACGGAAGACGCTAGCTATCAGCTAAAGTGAAAGATAAAAGTCCCATTGAAAGAAAAATGGCATCATCTTCTATTTTAACAGAAGAAGAAGAAACTCTTCTAGATAAGTGAATTTTTCATTTGTCTTCCCAGCGGTTTGCTATAACAAAGGAACAACTTCTCGGCAGCGTCCAAATATTATTAAAGCGATCAAAAGAACCCAATCGATTTAAAAATGGCAGACCAGGCCGACACTCATACGAGGCATTCCTGTGACGACATCCTAAAATTACAGAGAGAAATGCCCAAAATTGAACTTCGAGAAGTGCAGCTGTCACTGAAAACAAATTAAGAAATTGGTTCTGTGAAGTTGGAACCTACATGGCCCAAATAACATTTTAGAAGTTTTAAATGAGCCCAAAAGAGTATTTAATTGCGATAAAACTGCGTTTTTTCTCCAAATACTAAAATATAATAGAGTTTCAGCAAAAAGAGGGCAAAAGACGGTTCACGCGATAATAAACTCGGATGAAAAGGAAGAATTACTTTGATAATGGGGAATGCAGCAGGAGATATTGCTCCTCCAACGGTTGTTGTCAGTCTGCAAAGAGTTCCACCGAAGCTGACGCAGTCTATTACAGAAAGTTGGGCCATAAGAAAATCCGACAATGGTTGGATGACGGGGGAAATTTTTTGGATACCTTGTATTATTTTTTGTATATGAATGTATTCTATCCTCAGTTGATAGAAAACAACAGTATTTTTCCTGTCGTAGTTTTTTGTGATAGTCATGTGTCGCATTATTATGGCTCTAACCAACTTTTGCAGAAACCATCGCATAGAACTTGTAGCGCTCTATCCGAATGCAACCCAAATTTCGCAGCCGATGGATGTAGCAGCTTCCATCCATAGAAAGAGGCATGGAAAAAGGCGGTTTACGAATACAGAATGCAAAATATAGGTCTGTCAGGTCTAAAGCGAGAAAATGTTTGTCCTATTTTGAAAAAAGCTTTAAATTGTTTAACAGACGATATGTTGAAAAATGGATTTCGTCGTTGTGGCCTTTGCGTTGGACCATTCTAAATTATCAGGAAAAAAACATTCTCACGAGAAGCCTAACGTGTAAAAATAATAAGAAAAGTGTAGAACCCTCAAATTTATTTGTAAATGAGCTTTCCATTGAAAAAATTAATGAATTTAAAAGGACAGCAAACAATCGCTGGACCGGTGTAATTGAAGATACTGCATTGTTCTATTTTTGGCGTAAACTTAATAATGAAACTCAAAATGCAAATCAAAATGAGAATAAACCAACGGAAAAGAAAGTTAATTTACCTCACAATGGAAGTGACTTACAAAATGAATTATCTGACCAAGAAAATATTTTAACTGATTTAAATTTAGAACATACCGAAGCAAACATTTACTTGGAATTTGTAAATGAAGTTTTAAATAACGGAAATAATTGCATGACGTACGATATAACGCAGGATGGGATTTTGAAGGAAGTGACAGAGAACGAATGTTAGTATATGCATCATAATATGTAATATTCTACTAACTTGAATATATTTTAATTTAAGTAAACGCGATAGAAAATGGAAATAATTTAGTAGATACAGATCTACCAAGGGGCAATGATGTCGAACTAAAACTCAGTCACCGGAAACTGTTGTAGAAGTATTTGAGACAGAAAGTAAGTGTGAACATGTTATTTTACTTCAATTGTATACCGACTATCAAATTTTCAAGTCTCCAAGATCGCCTATGAAGAATATTACAGACGACTACTGGTACATGTGTGATTTGCATATGACGGTCATTGGGACAAAAAGGTACTTTTGTAATATTTATTGATTTTTTTGCAATTATGCTTCTAGTAAATGTTTCAATTGTGCTTTAAACATAAAATTAAAGTACAATTAAACAAAATATAACACGGAACAATATATATTCCTTCACATGTACGAATATTGAAATTGTGATTTTGAATATTTCCTAACTTCACGAGCACTGGTACACATACCTTATTATTACTCGTTACTATTATTTATTAGGAAGTTGCAAATGTTTTAAAAATGTAGAACTATGACCTACCTATCTATGGATTTTCAAAAATAAAAAAATTCCCTAGATACGTCTAATAGACATATCTAGAACATATATATATATATATTTAGATTCAGAAAATTAAGGAAATTTTTTTCGTCTGAAAACACAGCTTTTCATTTAAAAATATTTTTAATATCCGTTTTCAGAATATAATAAATCATTAAAAATCCACTACTTTTTGAATGAGTTAAATCGGCAGAGGGTAAGTATGTGATAATGGGCTGTTAATTGTGAGACTTACATGTTATTTCAAATCTATATAATATTCATAATTTAGGGCAGAATATATTTTATTTTAAGTGCAAAATAAACTTAAACCCGAGCTTAAACATTTATATACATTGACATTTTGCTATATCCGAAAATACTGCAGTCTCGCTTTCTGGAATTATAAGAAATCGTTGCAAATAACCTGCCTATAAACGGTAAACTGTTATTTAGACTTACTGCGGAGTGTAAAATTATTCACTCCGAAGAAAGCAATCAGGCACCATATAGCAGGCAGACAGACTGCGTCCGCGAGCCCGTCTCGGCATAGGAATGTCTCACAGTCGCCGGAAGTGCCTTCTAGCCGGAGTTCACATGACATCCAAGTTTATATTAATCCAAGTTTATATTAAGCTGTTTTACATAGTGTTACATGTATGCGCTTTTAAAGATGATGGTTTCGGTATATACACAAATTGTTATCAAACCCTTAATCTAATTTATTCTAATTTAATCGCCACTAGTGTCTGTTATGACAAAAGGCCTGTCATTGAAATAAACCAATGTTTATTCTATTGATGGGATATATGGTATCGAATCAAATGCAACTAATTTCCAGCCTGAATGCTCATTGAAATTCGTTTACTTAAAATGTGCCGATAAATCGTTTCCTTAGATTTCCACAAAAACCTATTTCCATGCAGGTATTATTTAATCAAAATAAAACTCAAATAGTAAGGTCACTAAATACCAAATTCACTACAAAAAATTGACGAACAACAAAAAAATTATCATAAGTTTGATAGAAAATGAAGCGTTTCAGTGATTAAAAAATCTTTAAACTAATTGAATTGAATTTAATTCTTTAGGAATGTTAGTATACGTTTTTGGGAGAAATTCACTTATGGTCATATATCCACAAGGTAAAACAGAAAAAAATTTTTGAACATTTAACAGCCTGTAGGGCCATATGCGATTAGGAAACACTTTTCTCTGCAGAGGCTATAAAATATTACTCTTCTATAGAATTTTACTACGTCATTTCTCCCAATAAGACTCAAACTATAGCCTCATCTGTTCTTAACATTCACTTTTTAGATTCACCTTCTTATCTTTATGATTAAAGGGGATACACATTTTTGTAACACTGCTTGTTTTATTGACCTTTTTATGCACATAGAATAAAGAAAACGCATAGCAGGCTTGTTTTTGTATTTTGTTGACACGGTTTCATTTAAAAAACATCTGTCAAAACATCAGCAGTAAGTGCAACATTTCATCATGAATGTCAATATTCGCCAGAATCGCAACTTACATATTGAAGAATTCTGCGTTTAGTAACTCTTGCCAAAGATGGCAGGGAGTCAGCGTTACATCGCTCAACGTCTTCGTGTTAATCAATCGATCGTATCCCGAATCTTGCTGGGAAATATCATGGCAGCCTCTTACATTGAAAGCATTTTAGAACATCATGTAATGCCTTTTGCGCCTTTTGTAGAAGACAATTTTATTTTCATGCATAATAATGCTAGACCGCATAGTACCAGAATTGTACAACAATATCTTGCCGAAGTTAATATTCCCACAATGTGATGGCCAGCCAGAACCCCGGATCTTAATCCACTAGAACATCTCTAGGACTTTATGGGCAAACGGTTGAGAGAACTTTCTCGTCATCCAATTAATCAACTGGGACTTGGACAAAGTCTACAGCAAATTTGGGAAAATATTGACCAAGGTGAAATTAGAAACTTAATTTTTAGTATGAGGCGGCGCGTCGATTTGAGGCAGTGATTCGTGCAAGAGGAGGGAACACTGAATATTTTATCTTTATGATTAAAGGGGTTACACATTTTTGTAACACTGCTTGTTTTATTGACCTTTTTATGCACATTGAATAAAGAAAACGCATAGCAGGCTTGTTTTTGTATTTTGTTGACACGGTTTCATTTAAAAAACATCTGTCAAAACATCAGCAGTAAGTGCAACATTTCATCATGAATGTCAATATTCGCCAGAATCGCAACTTACATATTGAAGAATTCTGCGTTTAGTAACTCTTGCCAAAGATGGCAGGGAGTCAGCGTTACATCGCTCAACGTCTTCGTGTTAATCAATCGATCGTATCCCGAATCTTGCTGGGAAATATCATGGCAGCCTCTTACATTGAAAGCATTTTAGAACATCATGTAATGCCTTTTACGCCTTTTGTAGAAGACAATTTTATTTTCATGCATAATAATGCTAGACCGCATAGTACCAGAATTGTACAACAATATCTTGCCGAAGTTAATATTCCCACAATGTGATGGCCAGCCAGAACCCCGGATCTTAATCCACTAGAACATCTCTAGGACTTTATGGGCAAACGGTTGAGAGAACTTTCTCGTCATCCAATTAATCAACTGGGGCTTGGACAAAGTCTACAGCAAATTTGGGAAAATATTGACCAAGGTGAAATTAGAAACTTAATTTTTAGTATGAGGCGTCGCGTCGATTTGAGGCAGTGATTCGTGCAAGAGGAGGGAACACTGAATATTAGTTAAGTGTTGTTAATGTTAATGTTAAGTGTTTTCAATTTGTTGAGTTATCAATAAAAATTTAATCAAAACAAACAGTGTTATAAAAATGTGTATCTCCTTTAATCATAGAGATAAGAAGGTGAATCAAAAAGAAGGAATGTTAAGAACAGATGAGGCTATAGTTTGAGTCTTATAGGGATTTGTTAGTAATGCAACTGTTATTCGCAGGGTGTTGTGAAAATCTTGTAAAAATCCAATATCAGAATAACACCCCGTATGTAAGAGAAACATGAACTTGTGAAATCATCAATGATGTAGTAAAATTCTATAGAAGAGTAATGGTACAATGCAAAAAAGATCAACAAAATTGGATGACTGCTTCGGAAAATACTTAACATCAAAATTACGATAAATTTATGGTGATGCGCTAATTTCTTTTGCCAATGTATTAACATTGCAGGCTCGAGATAAAAGAATGCGCCATAGATCGAATGTTAGTTTAAATATAAAGAAATTATTATATAGTATGAAATTTTCCTTACAGTATTATGATAAAAAAATTAGAGAATTAAATTTCTCTGGAAAATGGAATGAGTCTTTGGTGACGGTGCTCCGCCCTATGTGTAATGATGATCCGAGAATGCTCGTTTGTTTATAAAATATGCGTAAATAAACCACTGCCAGTTGTTTCCAGTTACCAAGTAATCGATTTTGTTTAAATTACTAGTGAATTGTTTAGAGGGTTGCTACGAGTTGAATAATCAAAATATGTCAAAATTGAATAAATCATTGTAAGTCTTCTGTTTAATAATACGTCTCATTATGCGTCGAGCAGCTGGTTTATTGAAATACTCAGCCAAAACATAAACACAACGTTCTAAAACTACCCTCGTAAATTGCTCTACAGATCCGAAAATGAATCTACTATATTTCGAGGTCATCCATCGAATGAGCCATCTGGTAGCGATGTGCAGTTTCCTTTACAAAAATTTAAAATCCAAGTACAGAACAGCAGATGTGCACACGCCAGGCCGGAAGATATGAGATGAAATAACACCCCCATGTACCTACTTCAATCGCCGGCACAGGGGCGGAATGGCCACAACACGTGGGTACAGGGTGACTTAATAAATGATTCAGCATATTATAAAAGTATATGAAATTTGCAGAATTGCCAGAGACACACGATATTGACGCATCGTTACGAATACGTAAAGCGTTTTGTGTTAAAAATATATTTTGTTTTGACGTTAAATATTTTTTAGCTACCACCAGCACACAATTGTTATGGCCTATAATAAAATATTGTTAAAAACTTAATATTTTGACAAAAATTGTAAATATCTAGCAGTCCGTTCTAGTCAAAATAGACAAATCAAAGTTGTAACTGCGCTAAAATTGGCGTGGAGCTGAACTAGACGTAGAGCTGAAATTGGCGTAGAGCTACTTATTTTAAAATTTTTATTTAATGTCAACGATTTTTGTCCATTGTTCTAATAAAAAAGATGCATCAGTTGTCTCATCATTGATATCAATAGTTTCCTCGTCTGTTGTATTTGATTCAACATTGAAGCAAGACTGGCTTTGACTATTGATACATACGGGTGACAAAATAGTCCCACTCTTCTACGTACGCATTTTTTGGAGTGAATACTTCTTTAGCCGCATGAGAGTGATTTTTCAAGGTCGCGTCACAACACATTTTATAAAATTTTCGTCTAGCAAGTGAGATAAAGCATATGACAGATATGAGGGAGAGAGAGAGAGAAACAGAGATATCAAATGCAGCTTTGACTTAGGCAACGATCCCTCACAAGTGTTTTAAAGCGGAAAACAATTTTGATATAATGAGAAACAGAGATAGCGAATGCAGCTGTGACTTAGGCAATGATCCCCCACAAGTGTTATAAAGCGGAAAGCAATTTTGATATAATTTATAAATGATCATGACCGAATCGGAATTAACCAGAATACAATATTCCCAAATCTGATCTGATCCAAATAGATGATGATCTTTTACGGAGGATGCGTCCTTGCCACTGCCTCACTTTCTTCGTTAGAAATTCTGTTTTGATATGAATAACGAACGGAACGTTGCCACGACCAAACCAGGAATAACACTTGATGCTGTATTCTCGAGAAATCTACACCATTCAGAATCACGAACATATGTGTCACACTTCAGTTACCATAAAGCCAATATGTACAATACCTCTCTCTCTACCGCCTCCCTCTCTCTCTTTCTATATCTCTCTCACTCTCTCAACGAATCGAATAAAAAAAATATTCACTTCTATCACGTGTACTGTGCTGCACGCCGATTTTTTACTATACCCATTCTTGCAATTACAAAAAATAGTATTTAGACGTTTCTCTGGAACAGGCGGAAGTAGAGTCTGAACTGGTTCCAAACTATTATCTATTAATTTCCATTGCCTATTCACACATGAACTTGATAGTACACACGATATAAGCGCTGAAAAGCAGAAGCAGCAGATGTTGGAGGAAGACAAGATAACTGTATTATTGTTCCATGCCTTTTTTTCCAAACCTTAAATATATGTACTTATCTATTTTTTTTTTTGAGCTCCATATAATTACAGCAAGTAGAAAGCGATTTCCATTTGTGAGGATGTTGTGTGAAGAAAAAGTCAATCTATGTAAATACTTTTGCCCAATCAATTACCTAAATCATTACATTTTTCTATCAATAAATTAGGTACGTTATTATTTTGTTGTTTCACCCCATTTGAAACTAGTCTAGTATCCCGGCCAGTTATTGCATGTAGAAATAAAATATAAGCTTAACATTTCAGATATGTAGTGAATATTGACAATAACTCACCTTGTATGTGGTAGTAGCCTACTGAGGGTAGCACTTAACCACCCGTGACATTAATACATTTTTGGCAAGATGAGGGTAGAGAACACACATGGTCGGTGTAGTTTCTGTCAGCTATAGGTATTTAGTGAGATAATTTATGGTCAAATAAGGGTTTGGAGTGAAGTTCTTAATACAGAAGTTTCAAATTCGAGGTGCCCCATACTATGAGCAACTTTGCATTCAAATTATGTTTTAAAAATTGGTAACACGTATAAAAATATAAGTAATCGTATTTATTCTCACAAAACAAGATCATGATTCTTTACAAAGGTACATTCAGGGAAAATATATATATTTTTTGCAAAATAAATTCAATGTTCCTTTGTAGTGGGGATCACTGCCAATTATCCTGGCAGGACCGCCATGTAGTGGGTAAACCACCAAAATGAAGAAAGACACTGACACAGTTAGGATCACTCGACATGGAGCTAAGAGCTAACAACGATTAGCTCTTAGTAGCTAATCGATATAAAATATAAAGCTAATTGATTGATTTTACCTAATTCTAATGATTTATATAATATTTGGCCAGGTCACTACAACGTACGTAACCTAGTTACATATCATAATGGTTTATTAAGCCGGTCTTGGACTAGGGACATTCCTCCTGTAAACAATTGAGTGGTAAAACATGATTAACATAGAGTAAAATACAGTTTATTCGGATGGCTCTCGAATTTTTCCATTTACGATGCAACTCAAAATGTTTAATCTCAGTGTTTTTGGGGTAGCACGTGAGTAAGCACGTAGTTTGCTTCAGCAGCATCATTGTCGGTAGCTTTGTACAAAATCCTAACATTTCTGTCCCTTGATTGACGATTTTATTTTGATGCAAAATTACAGTAAACCGTAAAAGAACTGATCAAAAATACCATTGATTTCCATAGGCTTTTCGTTGATCAACTTACTATATATTACTAAAATACGATTTCTGAAGTATACCAATACCACCTGCTTGCATTCCGTATCCTGTATTGTATACAAAGAAATACACTAGCTATTAAAATAATTATGAGCGTTATTCTTGAATTGAGCACAGGGCATGTCTAACATATGCCTCGAGTTCCGATAACGCCTATAAGAGGACATTTATCTACAAATAGACTTTCTTTCAACAACTTTTTTGTGATTACAATACAATGCAATAGCTAGAAAATACATTAAGACATATAGTGAACAGCAATGTGTACTTTTATTATCTAAATAATTAGATATACGTCGGCAAATGTTCCACTTCCATGATATTTGATATGTTGATAAATGCATTTTGAAACCAGATCCCTCCCTCTTGTACCACCTCTTTCTTCGCATGTTTACTCTAATTCGTTTTCAGCGAGAAGACAGCTGTTAGTCTCAAAGTACAAATAATTTAAACCCTAAAATTTGTATTTATCAAATTGTGTTTTAAGTGATTTCTTTTTACTAATGCTCAGGGGAGAAATAATGATCCTCATGTTGGTTCCCCTTCGGCGATCAAGTTACAGTATTTCTGTTCGAAAGGATTCTTGTTGGGCTAACCGTTTTTTACCAGAATTTTTTTTATATAGTTATTTTTACTTATGTCAAGGTGTAAATAGTACTTATTTTCGGAATACTGTAGTTTGCGCTACATACACGTATTCGTTGTAGGTTACCTTAAAGTCATGGTAAGTAATGTATGGCAAATAATATCTACTTTTAAAACGAAATCCGAAAAAGCACCTATAATTTAGTTGGTTGAATGTGAAATGCGGATATTGTAAGCATATAATATCTCCCTAATATCTCCCGTACAACAGATTATTCAACAATAAGGGAATATGAGGAAGGGATACCTTGTTTGAAACTGAGAAGTGGTTGACTGATATCAGAACAGGTAGAGAAAGTGCAAAAGAAGAAGTTGGTATATCACACATGACTTCACATCGGGAAATGTGTCGGGTGAAAAAAGAACCAAAAACAGCTTTCCGCAAACAACGAGTTAGCATAATAGGGAGATGAATAAAACAAAACAGTTCCTAAAAATCTAACAGGTACTGGTTCATCTAAAAATGTTAACAGTTGACTAGACCGTTTTACCAATTCATAGCATATTACATTTTGCTATTTCTATTGCCCTCGAAAGATTAGAAGTGTAAGTAACGGTTCTTAACTTCATTTCTAAATAATCTTAGACTACTTATGTCTGTTTCCAAAAATTCCTTAAGCCTTATCAAGATTGAAGAATTCTTCGCGCGATATAATATCTATTTTACAATACAAATCCTTCTGTTCGCATGCTGCTAAATAAACACAAAGGGTAGTTTGTGCTCTACACCCCAAAAATCAAGTCAAAAACATAAGTAAAAAAAACAAATCGGTAGATAATTACAGTAAGCAGTGGTCAATCGAACAACGAAAGAAACCTCGAATATTTTGCTATGGACAGAAGTTATAGCTCATGCGACAAAGGCGTCAATTTTAGTAGAATTTCACAATATATGCGAGAATGCGGCCGTCATAATTTCTATTATTTTGTCGCTAGGACTTCGATGATAACACCGTTGGAAAGCTTAATTACTCAGAAATATGATGCTTTTTAAATAATAGCAATCAGAGCAATTGTTCAGCCTAAGATGCTCGGAATGTTCGAACACAACCAAAACTGCGTCCCCGTAACCTTGAGCTAAAAAGAGCCTCCCTACTCAGGCTTGCCATTCAAATATGACTGGACTGTCTTCGCTGCGAAAGTCGAACAATATTTTGCATTTCTTCGGGAAAATCGCCAATTTTCGTTGGAGAGCAAAAATGGTACCATTGTGTTCATCATCAAATTTTAACAACTTTCAAAAATCCGTCCGTCCCTCCGTATATCATGCCGCGTTTTTTGTTAACACGCTATCTCAAGCACGAAATGCTGAAACTACGTAATATTTGGTAGAAAAATCATTTTTGGGTAGAGGGAAAACCCCATTGGTTTTTTAGCTAAATCCAAAAATAAATTCCCAAATTCTCAAAAAATATAACATATCTATATCAGTTCTGAAACTATTTTATATATCGCTGTTGTAGAACAACACTAGGATATCTTAAAAAATGTCGTTCCGGTAAAATCGAATTAAAAGTTTTGAAATGTAAATAAATCGTTTATTTACTTAAACATAATGTATTACTCGATATTGTTTTTTGTTATTGTGCCATATTATCCAAATTCACTAATTCGTATTCTTTTTACCATTCCGGCATAAGGGAATAAACAATATCAGGTACATAAAACAATAATATGCTGCTTAAGATATTTAAGGTATAGATCCGGTTTACCCACTACCTGGTGATCCCACAAAATCACCACCACATTGTAGTTATATAAAAGAAGCCCCCAATATTTTTGCTAAACTGATTTTACTGATTTTTTTAATAATCATTTTATAAGATGTCTTTGTTTTGGTCTACAAAAGAAAAACAAATTTAGAATTTGTCTTGATTTTTATTCAAGTTAACTTTGTGTTGCATTGCATTATTATTTATTTAGTGAAACTTATTTCTGTTTCTGTTTAAATTGTATTGGTCTATATTTTATTAGAAATTGTCGATCTTGTTACAATTTTTTGAATTTTTAAGATAACTTAGTCTTGCACAATTTATATCGCAAACTCTATTTTTTTTTGTTCTCTTTACACACGTTTCAAGTTGTCTCTAGTATCAAACTAAAACAAGACAATTAATACCTAGTTAAAAATAATATATTACTTTAAGAAAACTTTAAAATATTATATAACATATTTCAAGAAATTATATATAACATATTTCAAGAAAACGGAAATATAAAATACCTATATAAAATATACAATAATTAACTACCTTCTTAAAAATAGTAAAAATACATAGTTTACATTTTAGACTCGGTTGTGCAATTTGAGCTTAAGTGGTATTTATATTAAGGGGACACAGCAAGGTACCAGCAAGAGCATTTTTTTAAAGATCATTATACCTAGCTAAGATAACTCAAAATGTTAATTCCTGGTGTTGTTCTAGCACAGCGACATAACTTTTCTACTACTTTAAGATGGTCATACAGCATGACACCAAAATTTCATGAAAAGGAATCAATAAAATAGCTTTGCAAATAATTTTTCAGTATTTTTGTTACCTTATATATATATATATATATATATATATATATATATATATATATATATATATATATATATATATATATATATATATATATATATATATATATATATATATATATATATATATATATATATATATATATATATATATATATATATATATATATATATTATATTCATTTAGAAGTGTTATCTCGATGGAACAGTGGTAATGCTTATGCCATTTTATGGTCCAAATTGTTTTAAAATCGGTGTTTTGGGAATTTTGAGGTTGCTGATCACGAATTTTTGTAAAAATAAATTCAAAATAGCGGATCTAAGATGGCTGACATGTTTGCTATAAATATATGGTTCTATTCGGTTTAAAACTTGCGATAACGATTTCTTTTGTCAAAATAAATATTTAAGATGGCAGGGTTTTCCATCTATGGTTGTATTTATTTGGCTTAAAATCAGGATCTTGAGAATGTTGTGTCGCAGATTACGAATTTTTTTGTCAGAATAAATATTTATAATAGCGGCTCCAAGAGGGTTCTAGAATTTCGCCAATTATGGTCGTCCGATGCGACTCAAAATATATATCTGGGGTTTTTGGGGTAGCAGATCATGGTTTTTTTATGAGACAAAATATTAAAAATGGCAGCTGCAAGATGACTGTGAATTTTGTGATTTAAATTTCGTTGGGACTCAAAATCTGTTTCTCAGCGTTTTAGTCTTAGATTACGGTTCCGGTAATTTTGTCAAAATAAATAGGCTAGATGACCGCTCCAAGGTTACGGACGTTTCTGTCATTTATGTTCATATTCGACTCAAACTCAGTAGGTACATATCGGTGTTTTCGAAGATAACCAATTTTTGCCAGATCAAATATTCCACATTGCGATGCCAAGACGGCTGAGAAATTTACCATTTGTTATCTTATTAGATCCACTTCCTCGGGGTTTTGGGATAGTAGATCACGAATGTTTTTATCAACAAGCATTAATATAAGATGGCGGCTGCAATATGAAAATATTTATTGTTCCCCGTAAGTACAACTTAATACCATTCTGATTTTTTTATATACATATCTACAATACATTCGTAAATCCCAACTTCAATCTAATTAACGTTAATAACATGATCCTAATCTCAATCTACTCCTAATTCATAACCTATTTGAGAAGTTCCAGTTGCATACATTGTTTTTTACATTAAATGACCGAATCTGCCAATAATACCCTATAGAATGTTTCACATTTTATAATGTTTCGAGAGTTTCGTTATTAGATTATGCTTTATTATAAATAAAACATTTCCTCTATTATCAATGGATACTATTATCAATGAAACGATTTACTAAGATACGACAATATATCTATTTAGTCCAGTAAAGATATCATTTTTCAAACAAATTTTTCCCGCCAAGTTGATTTTTTCAGAGTCGATGGCGGGGTGTCCCGAGTCCCAACCAAAAAGTCATAGTCCAGACCCCTTGTAGGCTGTTGCAATAGGGGGGGTTTCTTATTTTTTTATTTTTTTTCTAGCTTGTATACATAATAATATTCTCTATAACTTCTGCCTAATAAATTTTTTTGGTAACTTTGATTTTTGATGTCCAGCGCCCATTATATTAGAATACATTCACCATATTTATTTATTATGGTTCAGGAAATATACAAACAGAAGGCTGAATAGCTAGTTTTTCTGGATTTGATCGAGAACTGTCGCCTGAGTGTAAAACCAAAAAATCCAAGTCCAACCCCTTCGGGGTTTTGTGCAATACATCTCTTTATTTTGGGGGCTACTAAACTTGTATTAAAGTACTTAATAAAAGTCTTTTATTAAATTATTACCGCTTTTCCAGATTGTTTATTTTTTAACATTGAAGCATAATTAATTGCGATCTTCATTTTAAATTTTGAGGTACGACGGTTGAAACAAATGGGATGTAATGTCCATGTAACTTTGTGTGTCATTTCCACGTAACGTTTTTTTCACGTTTAGTTTCATTCAGGAAAAAGACAATTGCAAAGACAGTTTTTCCATCATTCGAACCATCATCTCTTTGAGAAAGGGCCGGGTTCGCTTATGGCTTGTTCATGATCATCGTCAAGTTTAAAATGTCCTCTTCGTCGGCGAGTGATTCCTGGTCACTTGTTTTAATCGTAAAGATCTTCATCATCGCTGACATTATCGTCATATGAAATTGTTGGTGAAACTTGCACGTTCTCACAGGTCTCACCCGCACAGTGATTGCAGATTGATATGCACCTTTGCGACAGGCTGCTCGGCATGGTTAAAATTAAAAAAATATTAGGCAAAGTTGTAGAGAATATTATGTACAAGCTGGAAAAAGAAAAAAAAAAGAAAAACACTCTATAATGAGTAGGGACTGTGACTTTTTGGTTGGATAAGACCCTCACCCCTCCATCGACCCTGAACAAATCAGATTGATGGGACAAATTTGTGAGCACTCCTTATAGAGAAGGTCGACTTTTAGTGTACTAGTTAATGTTTCTCAGAGAACTACTTTGGTGTTTTTGTTTATTTCAGAGCGAAATATCCATTTTATCATAGATTCGCTACACGTTCTTTGCTAATTCTTACAATAGTATCACATGCTGTGATAATATAGTCAATAGAGGTTCCCTCGATATATATTTAGAAGAGTTCTTAGAGCCTAAAAATGTTTTTCCATCTATTTTTTTATCCGTTTTGTTCAAATAAGTATCGACGGAGGGCACCCTCTATCCCCGGAAGTTACTCCCCGTTATACATAGCAAGGTTCTCTTGATTGTAACCCCCAGTTTTAATATACGTACCACTAGACATTATAGACTAAACACGTGCGCTAGGTAATTTAATATCACGGAAATAGGAATTTCATAGATTATTATATAATAACAAGCGCTAGTAAAGGGAAAATACAATTACCTAATAAAATTAAACTACCCTTATCCTAACTTAGGTATTAACAAAAAATGTACGATGCCTTACATACCTAACGAGATACTTGTTATTTGTTATCATCGAATTATTTACTCAGAGATAATTAGCATTGGCAAAGGGCTGGTCAAAACAACCCCTAAGGGTTTCAATTCGGTCTAGTTTCCTAAACCTTTTCAACTAATTCATTATCTACTTAAACATCTATTATGCTTTTAAACGGGAAAGTCATTAATTTTATAGGGGTAATTTTGTCCTTATCTGTCTCACAATTACTATTGATATCATTTAAGTACGGCCAGAATAAGTTACGTCCCACAACTTATTATTAATTTTCATAAAGCCATATCTAGGTTAAAATGATTAGTTCCACGTAAGGTGAATCACGGATAATGCATTTTTAACCCGTAAGTCACTGAGAACCCCGTCAATGTGTTAATCTCCTAAATCTTTTATGCTTGTGTAGAAGAATGTGTTCATCTGCACTAACGGTGAGTACTCAACTGTCTTGCTACTAAATATTTATAACCTTTTTATTTCACTATATACGCAGAGGAATACCAATGTAATTACGGGTATTTTGTCGTCTTTGATATTTAAATAAGAGTGAACATACAAAAGAGAAAACCTCTTCTTGATATCAATTCAGGCGGTATTTTTTACGGTTTTCAACGTACAAAGGAATTCTTCATGAGCTTTGTGATAGAGGAGAATATAGTGTACCCTCGAAATGTTTACCTTAGGTCTTAAGGTTACTCTTGATGGCATCAGATATCTATTCACGTCCAGACTGTTGTAATGTGTGTTAAAAAGAAGATATAATTTACTTATCGAACTTACTAAGCTGACTGGAAATATATTTATAAATTTTAGAAATAAGTATGCTTTTTTAATGAAAATAATTTAAACCCAATATTTCTTTTTCTCTGTTGTGTATTTTCAATGAATACCTTATTCCTAAAATGTTACACAATGTCATACCTAATGCAATATGTATTTATAATGCTGTTCGTTTGAACTTGCTAATATTTATTTATCTAATACATTTGCCGCGAAACTAACAATACAATCCCAAAGAAGCCGGCATCAATGTCAAAGTCCGGCGTAAACGATATTTAAACCACCTCGCGTAATCCAGCGTGATGAACCCCTTACGGTTTTTGGCTTCTACCCTCCTTTTGGGTACTTTAGCCGGTTTTTTCGTTGTTGTTTTTTCAGCGTGCTCTTTTTGGCTGTCCGTTTTTATGTTTGTTATTTTACTAGCTTTAATTGACGTACGATTTTAGGTATCGGGATATGCGTGTTAGGTATTTGATTATTGTTGTTATAATTGGTTATTTTGTTAGTTTACAATATAATAAGCGACTGTAAAAGCGTGGGTACAAAGCTCTAATCTACGTTAGTGGTGTTATATGTTATTTATTGTTGTGCTCATTTTTGTTTTCTTTATTTTTTATATTATTTTCAGTTATTTTTTCTGCCTTTATTTTGTTCTTTTTTGGCTTATTTATTTTTTTCCATTTTTCCCTTATTTTTTATTATTTTTATGTATTTTTGTGTTTTATAGGTTGTGTTTTTTGGTTTTTTCTATCTGTGTTTTTTATTTGCTTTCGCGTAGGGGAACTATAGGGTATTATAGGCATATATTATGACGTAATTCGAAGCCTGGACATTTCGGCCCCACTGTAGTGGGGTGAAACTTTTGAAAAATTATTTTATTTTGTTTTCATATCTGATAAATACAATAGTTAATTAGAAATTAGTTTATTAAGCTGTTTATTTAGGTCATTACCCCTTGGAGTACATTCAATAGTGATTTAAAGTCGGCAATAAAAGTTTGCCTAAACTAGCTCAGCTCTTAATAAAAATAAAATTCAAATTAAATTGATGAGGTTGGTGATTACCGAAGTCACTAATTACCGCGGACGCCACTGACTATGAGTTACTAAGTCAGATAGTCCAAATTATCCTGGGTATCGAATACACTCTGGCACTTTCTGTAATGATTGGGGAAAAGACAAATAATACACACAATATACTTATTACTAGCAGGCACGTATTAAGGTAGGTATTCTTGCGCCCGGGGCAATAATTTTTAATGCGCTCCCGTATCACGCCTAATTATTAACATTAATTAAGTATACGCCTACATTATAATTCCTTAAAAATATCTTAAATACACTTACATTGTAATTCCTCAAAAAACGTCCACCTCTTGTGCAAAAATAAAAACTAAGTAAAGTAAGTAGGTTATAGTAATGGTAATACATTTTTTATTTTGAGAATATGTTTTAAAATGCCGATAACAAGGCACAAACAAACATTATAACACTAAATGGAACATTTTCTTCGTTTAAGTTGCAGGAAATCAATGAATTTGTCTGTATCTAAACTATTAACAATGTCACTTTAAATTGCTAAAATGAAGAGATTAGTTGTGTGTTCTTTTGACAAAGTAATTCTTAAATATTTTTAAAAATTTTTTAGTAGAGAAAATGACCTCTCACTACTTGCGTTAGTCGCTGGCTATTGACAAAAATATTCTTAAAAAACTTCTATATTAGGAAAAGTCGTAGCACATATGTATGTATGTATCTATGTACCTATATGAGTCGGAGTGTAGTGCTTTCACTTCCACTACAGCACTTAGGCATGTACATTCCTCCTTTTTACTTAAGTATTTTTCTCCAAATCATCCAATTTATTACGAATGGCTTGGTGGCAAAGTCTCTTACAATTTTATGTGTGATGGCATGGCCTGAATTACTGATATTTATTGCTCTGTCCTCATTTTACCATTTATCGGGGACCGCACGCCCGCAGCAGATGTGTTGAGCGATCGCAGATCTCAGGTAGACTGTAACAGTCCGCCCAAGCCTGCCTAGGCCCCCATCCATTCCCCTTAACTCGAAATCTTACCGGCCGGAAGAACGAAATCTTACCGGCCAAGTTTTGCGGCTAGGCGGTCCCCTGTCGTAGCATATAATTTTTGCTTTCTAATAAGTTTTCGCACAGTGGCAAGATTTAGTTTATTTGTCGAATCCATGTATATTGATAGAAGAAAATATCTGAATTGAACACGTTTCTCAAGAAAACTCCAGATTATTTTCATAGACAGTTTTAAGCGCAATAGACGATTTTCTTATGTCAGCATCAGAAATGAATAATTAATACAACCTTGACAAATATTATTTTCTTGTTTCCCCCTTTCTCGTCTGTTTTGTATGCATCGAATCCAGATAAACGTTTCCCCATATTTTCGAATCTGTCGAAATTTTCAACGTTTTTTAAAGATTGTATATTAAAAATCATAACCCAAAAGACATTCACACAAATGAATAGGTAACTGTTAGGTATGAATAGGTAACATCAATGTCTTCTATTTGCAGACTTTTGCTGATCTTGTTCATTTTAATTAATTATTCATTCCAAAATGACAGCATAACACAAGTTTCCAATTCAGTCATTTTTTTATGAATATAAATGCTTGTATTTTCGTAGAATTTAACTGACCTATGTCATCTATAATTTGTTGTAGTCCATTTTTATTTCTGAATAGCCCTCAAAGAGTGTACCTTTGTTGCATCAGCTCTAGTTAACCACCGAATTGTCGATAAGCTTTTATTTTGGTAACAACTTAACCTATTTATCGTCTCCTAACTGCAGACAATTTTTTTTAAATTTCTCATCGAGAAGTAGATGTTGACAAAAACGTATAAATCTCATTTAAGAACAGGAGATATTTAGTTGCATCTAAAGGCAACTCTGCTGCGCATGTGCCAATAAAATTTACGAAATGCGCAGCACAAGGAACTTACCCACCCGGCTAACTCATTTAAATTTTTGTAGTAGCGGTATAGTCGTTGTGTCTAATTTTGCACCCTCTTTTTAATTTGCGCCCCTGGGCTATTGCCCCGTGCTTAATGCGGGCCTTATTACTAGGTTTACTTTACAATTGGAAATTAAAAAATGGCGATACATAAAAAAAAATTCAAAGGTTTACCAAAAATGTGGTATTATACCTGGAAACTCAGCAAATACATAAACAGCAAATACATAAACAGCTTATACAGAAAAACGGTATAAACATCAAAGGGCACGATGACTTTTCTGAAATCTATATATATACAAAAATAGTGAGGCAATGCCTACCAACTAGGTTGCTTAATCAGCGCAAGTAACCAGGTGAATACTTTGTTAAACGTTAGCTGAGTGAGGGATCGTAATAATCTTATATTTTAAAACGTACACACTAGCAATTTAAAGTCAATACTTAAAACTATACTTATCTGTAAAATATGCCAGGAGTCTTTCAGGAATGTCTTCCAACTAACACTCGCTTCGTCGATAAACGTCAAATATCGTTAAATTGATGTAGCGCCATCCTTTACATAATATCCAAACTAGTTTCTTTATTACACGACATATTTATGTTATGTTTTATGTAATTATAAACATATTTGCAAGCTTGAAATAGCTTTAATGGAATTATTGTTTTGTTCGTTTTTGAAAAATGAGGGGCCGAGCGGCACCGGTAAATATGATTTGGAATTTAAAAGCAAAATATTTTCGCTCATACGCTTTTCGTTCTACGAGTATTATATCCAGCAGATCCTATTGTATTTTTGGGATAGAATACGTGCATCAAACATTTGGTGTGCCATTGGCGTATGTGTGACATTTAACTGAAGTAAATTTGATATCCCGTTCCATTCCATTGTCTATTGGCAGTTGTGAAAGTAATAACCATTGAGAGAACCGAATACTATTGTCTTTCGCCATTAGAACGACCAGCAAACTCTTGTCGCTGGGAAACTGTCCGCCTATGCATTCGAGGTCTACGAGTGCGGAGTTTTGCCGTATTTGGATGCAAGTAGGTCTCGCCCTACTAAGCGATTGCATTTTACCGCTGATCTCTGTTACCTGTTGCATGTTACAAGTGATTTTTATTTTAAGGATTAAAATAATTTAATTATACTAAACGCTTAAATATGGTAAGGTTCTGGTAGAATTAATTCTTAGAGTTTTCCTATCTTAGCATAATTCTTAGCTAGTATGTAAAATATATTTTTAATGGGTAGTTGTTATTGTTTTGTTTTTAATAGGTGCGCATGATGTTCTACTTCCATATTGTCTATAACATTTTAATAGTTTACTTCTGATATTGCCCAATTTTTATAACAAAAATATTGTTTAAAAATCATATGGAAAGGGTACTTTTAATTTTTACGTTATTATTATCATTATTCTTTAACGTTTGTAAAATAAGGTTTGTAATATCGCCAAACGTAGGTTTATTTTAGTTCTCCATCATATTCTTTGATACAATTCTATACACATCCTATTTCGAGTATATAAATTCCGTGTGCTTTGTCGGTTTTATGATTGACGGTTTTGTGAAGCTCTTGAGATATTTAATATGTGGGAGTTTTCCATTGCTTGTAGATAAGAGGGATATTCCCAACGGTATTCATTTCAATTTTATACCCAAATATGTTTTATTTATTAACAGAAATATAATGTAATAAATATTATAAACATAAATATTATCAACACAGATTATTTTAACTGGTCACTCAACATAATATATTATATTAAATAAAAAACTTTTATTACGTAGCACTGACGATGACGAGACGACTAATTTTCCACGAACAGTTCCAAAACATCCAAAACAGTTATACCTACTTCGCTCGATGCGCGTCTCGCTAACCAAATTGGCATCATCCGCATACGATTAAAACCCACGACGACAATCATTGTCAACATCTTCGTTAGTGTTATCATCAGATCAAAAGTTCCAACCTTCTCCAGGATGTTAATACGTACATAAATAATAAAAACGGAGATTTTAAAAAAGAATTAAAATAAATATTTCTCAAATTTATTATATTTGGAAAGGGAATCACTCAATATATGATAATATTGAAAATGTTAGACTTACGAAAATCTATTATCGATGTAATTGATCGGAGTGCAGTTCAAAAATCAAAACCAGAACGGTTCCTTATATAGGTACACATAGATGGACTTGAGTCGTTGCACTTCATAGATGTGCATAGATTTGTTGTGCTTCGTGGAATGTCTTCTACCCGCGTAGAGACAAATGATGTTGGTTTTCAGGTTTCGATGGGTGTAGTATGTAGTAGTTGATTTCGGGTCTTCTCCCATGTATGTTATCTTCTTCCCGAACGACGTTTCGGCAGAATCACATCTGCCATCTTCAGGTTCTTGTCACTGGAACACTGTTGAATTGATCTCTTCAGTGGATGGCAGATGTGATTCTGCAGCAACGTCGTTCGAGAACGCAACACCAAAAAAATAACAAAAATTTAAAGTTTTAAACGTTTCGACGTTTTTTGTACGATAGCCTCTTTATACAAAAATGTGAATGTTCTATTGTTTTTTCAAAGAAATGTTGTTTTATTCATTACAGGGTGTAACAATTTTTACTTAAAGGTAATATCGAAACATTAAAAATTAAATGGAAATGAACAAGATGCAAAGAAGGAATGTCATTAGCGCGTATTTCAGCCTGTGCCACGAGTAACTTCTTGGCAACGCCGATTCATACATAAAATAAGCGACCTTAGTTCATTTTGGTTCAATTCTTGCCAAATTTGAATTTGGGCCAATTTCCGCCCAACGTCTTCGAAGGTGACTAATTGATTACGTACCTCTTGCAATTTGATACCAAGTCTATCCCAGATGTTTTTCACTGGATTTAAGTCAGGGCTACTAGCTGGCCATGTCATGGTGTCGATTCCGACTTCTGCCATATAATTTTGCACAACTCGAGCAATGAGGTCTGACATTATCCTGCATTAACATAAACCCTTGTCCTATATTTGTTGGTATTGCGTAATTTCCTGAAGAAGTATATTTTAAAAATATATTGAAAATCGGCCTGTCAGTTTTTAAATTATTCAAAATTTAAATCAGAAGGCAAAAATTAAAATCCTTTAATTTTCCATTGCAATGTATATTTATTTATATGCGGACTCGACGACGCTGTAATATATGTTCTGTGTGGGTAGCATAAAGCTATCGGCTGTTCAGAACAACAGCTGATTTTCATAACGCTCACATAATAGTTAAAGGGTAACGAATATATGGCCAATAATTTTATTGTTTACTACATTAATAATACTAATACATTAATTATTACTCATACACGTTACTAACATTAAAATATTCTCTGAGATTATTTATATCCATCTATATTCAATTTCATTATAGGTACATAAACTAAAACCTGTTTCTGAAATCAGACTCAAGAAAGTTATTGCATATTGAAAAAAAATGTGTTCCGATTTCTTTGTTCCCAAATAAGATGCTAATGTTACAAAGATTCCCAATTCAAGATTGATCCCCAAGAAAATCTAAAAAGCTGTAACAGTAGCATTTAGTATAATTTTTAGAGACAAAGAAAATATATTTTTGCACAATAAATTTAATAGTACATATTAGTATTTATGTATGATTTTTTAAAAATATTGCTAATTTCTTCTACTTCCTCCATTCAATACATGTGTGAAGGCGTAGTTCATTGTTTAATAAGTGAAAGACCCCGGTTAGTTAACCTTTAGTTGTGATAAAAGCAACTGTAAATACATTGAAAGGATACGGATATTACTGTAATAAGCATAATTAATTTAGTCATTATATACCAATTAAAAGTTGTTTATTACGCTTTCAAGATGACCAGAATATTCTATTATCTGCGAAGGTCGAAGAGTATATTGTATTGATCGGGTAAAAACTCAAATCGCCAATTTTCGAGACCAAAAAATATTTATACCATTGTGTTCGTCATTAAAATTTAAATAACTTTCAAAGTGTTCGTCGGTCGATCTCTATGTCAAGTTGCCACGTTTTTAAACGGTTTTATTTAGCTTGACTTCTTTAAACGGTTTTATTTAGCTTGGCCGTATATTTGTTTAAAATCTTGCAAAAGCTTTTTCAACTGCTTCCCGTTGAGCTAAACTTGAAATTTTGTAGGTGTATAGCGTTCCGGTGACAATTCAACTCTTCGTTTTTCACCAATGTAATTCAGTCTATGCAATAGCATATTACACAATATTTACGTCAAATGCGAGGCTACAGAGAGAAAATATTTATGTCAGATAAACGTAAAAAAAAACTATGAATTTTATTTCAACAAGAACAATCAAACTGGTCCCAATTTGACTTATGGCATCTTTTTGTGTTATTTACTTCTTTGAGTTACTTCTGTACTTTGAGTTCTTTGAGTTACTTCTTACTTACGTCTTAAGTTACTACATGCTACTTCTTCGAGAATTGTAGGTACTTAAATCGTTGTTACCAAACCGGTTCAATTTGTAAATTACACGAAGCGCACTACACGAAATGAAATTATGTCAGATAAACGTCAAATAAATTATCAGCACACTTGGCATTTAATTATATACTATTTGATTTTCTTTCAAAATTAACATTCTTGTTTCATTGAATTGTCCTCCGCATACAACGTGTGCCCTCAGTTTTGCTGCAACATTTGTTATTGAATCATTACTCGCTGCTGCTGTTTTCGGAAAATAATTACTCCTGCTTCGCGCTCGTAATTATTTTCGTCACAACAGCAACTCGTAGGTATTCAGAATGACAAATATTGTAGGTAAAACCCAAAGCACTTATTATACGTATTATACATGATAATATACATTTTTTTTATTAAAAAACTATCAAAATGGCGGATACAAAATGGTGGACTTTCCTATTTATAAACCGATTTGTCTCACACTTGAAACTTTAAGGTGTTTAAGGCCACTCAATACAATTTTTGACTTAAACTTAACAAAATAAAAACGCGGATCGATTATGAACCGATTTGTCTTAAACTTGAAACTTTACGGGGTTTAAGGCCACTCAATACAATTTTTGACACAAACTTAAAAAAATCAAAATGGCAGATCCAAAATGGCGGACTATCCTATTTATGAAACGATTTGTCTCGAACTTGAAACTTTGCAGTGTTTAATGTCACTTAATACAATTTTTGTCTTAAACTTAATGAAATCAAAATGGCGGACTATCTTATTTATGAACCGATTTGTATCAAACTTGAAACATTGCGGTGTTCAAGGTCACTCAATACAATATTTGACTCGAACCTAAAAAAATCAAAATGACGGATCCAAAATGGCGGACTAACGTATTTATGAACATATTTGTCTCAAACTTGAAACTTTGCGGTGTAAGTTTTAAGTTTAAAACTGTTTAAATTAAAAGTTTTTATGTGTAAAGGCGATTCACACGTTAATGCGAACGCATTTTGTTCGCAAAGCTGCAATCCGTGGGTTATTGAGGACATTCGCGATGCCTAGCCATGTCCTGCACCACGCCAATGTGCCTATCATAGCTTAGCGTTCGCATAAAACACCTAGAGCTATGACCTTGAACGCTCCTTCTTACGTAGATGCCTCCTACATGATAGAAAAGGCAAGAGAAAACGGCCTAAGTTTTACTGCAATTAGCATCTAGCAGAGCTGCCAAATAGTGCCTAGGCGATATCACGTTAATGCGAACCCGTTTTGTACGCAAAGCATCAATCAGGGGGCTATTGAGTAGGGTGTAAATGGGAAAGGATAATGAGCATGATCATGTGAGCCATGATCAAGTACCGGTTAAGGTCATTGCGGTCAAGGTCATAGAAAAATGCTCCCCCCGAAATTACCCCCCCCTTAAAAAAAATTCAAGAAAAGCTCCCCATGAAATTACCCTCTCTTAAAATATTTACCTAATACAATATATTATATATATATATATATATATATATATATATATATATATATATATATATATATATATATATATATATATATATATATATATATATATATATATATATATATATATATATATTAGCTTTGAAATTCTTTGCTATTCATATTTATTTTGTGAAAAGTAATCTTGGGTTTGTAGCATTTCATTACATAGAAATAAGCAACTAGACGAATAAGAAAGAAAACACACTTACCAGTACTATATCTGGACACACATACGGAAATGAATCACTATGCATATGAAAACGAACCACTTAGAAGTTGTACAAGTTCTTTCACCTTTCTTGAGGATCTTCAGAGCAGTATACGATTTATTTCATTGATCATTCATATATATATATATATATATATATATATATATATATATATATATATATATATATATATATATATATATATATATATATATATTATATATATATATATACACTGCGCAACTTATTTAACGCACAACCAAAAAGTTAACTCAAATTTGACGTTATGTATTTTCGACAATTTTTGTTCGTTTTGGTCGATTTTTTTTTCAAATTGTAGGTTTTTCTCTTAGGAATATCACTGTCTTAGTTGTTTTGGTAAAACTAATGATTTTGATATTATACCAGGTGCTATAAAAATGTTATGTTTTTTTCCGAAATTTCAAAAACGTCCTGTGGGCTATATAAGGTATTGCAAGTTATTGCAATTATAGCCAATTTAAAGCCTCATGTTTTTTCTACATTTTCTTTTTTTATTCATTTGTTTATCTCTGTTACTTCATAAAATATCCAATTTTTGAGTTGACGTGATTTTTATTAAATTTATTAACTTTCTTTTTTGTCAAGTGCTCATTATTTATTACTCATTATACTGGTTCAATGCCTCATTTATAAGTTATTGAGAGATGCAAGGTGTTTTAGAAGAAAACTCAAAAAACATACCTAGAAAACTGGATTGCTTTAATCAATAAAACAACGAATAACAGGAAACAAAATAAAAGTAAATAGAGAATTAGTATCTGATGTATCCACCCCTTCCACGAATGACCTCCCGACATCTTTGGTTCATACTTAAAACCAAAGTTCTGATTAGGTTCTGATCTAGGCCATTCCATAATTCGACTAGGCGTCCTTCCAATTCTTGTAAATTTTGGGGTTGTCGTCCCTCACTTCGTAACCGCCGACCGATAAAATCCCAAACATGTTCAATGGGGTTAAGGTCGGGGCTACGGGCTGGCCAGTCTATGTGATCAATTCCTACTTCTTCAATATAATTTCTCACGATAAAACTCGTGTGGGGACGCGCATTGTCTTGCATAAGTAAAAAATTGGGTCCTATATAGGGGGCATAAGGCAAAACATGTGCTTCAAGAATGTCTGTGATGTATCTGTCAGAATTGAGATTTCCATTCACAGTTACCAAGTCCGTTCGCCCAGTCAAAGATATTCCGCCCCACACCATGACGGATCCACCTCCATATAAAGTTGTGTGCAAAAAATTGCATTGACTGTATCGCTCATCGGGTCTTCGGTAGACGCGATTACGCCTGTCACAATTATAGAAACTGAACCTTGACTCATCAGTCCAAAGAATACGTTCCCAATCTGCTTCCATCCAATTAACATGCTCATTGGCATAATTCAATCTGGCTCTTCGATGATCTACTATTAAAGCGGGTCCTCGAGCAGCAATCCTGGGTCTTAAATTTGCCTCCCTGAGTCGTCGGCGTACAGTTTGAACGCATATGAGTGGACCACCTGCGTCTTGAAGTTGTGCTCTTAAATGTGTTTCAGTTATAAATCGTTGTCTTACAGCATTTACTCTTAAAAAGCGATCCTGGATAGCAGAGGTAACACGAGATCTACCTTGACCGGCCCGTCTGGAATGTTCTCCTGTTTCCGCGTACCTTTGAATTGCTCTCGCTATAGTTGTATGAGACACTCCCAACCTTCCAGCTATGCGGTTGTAACTCCACCCTTCACCATGAAATGTAGCCGCCTCAACACATTCATCACGAGTTAAATTTCTGGTTTGGCGTTCCATTATTCACTAATTATTGCTGGACTGTCAACAAAAAACTAATGACACAGTTGTCAGTTTATGACGTGTAATCTTCGATTTCCATAGCTTGCTAGCTGTTTGAGTTGTCCGATAAATGCATTTCATGTGAATAAAAGCATATGGTGTTTCAAAACGGTGTATTTCATGAAGTAGCAGAGATAAACAAATGAATAAAAAAAGAAAATGTAGAAAAAACATGAGGCTTTAAATTGGCTATAATTGCAATAACTTACAATACCTTGTAGAGCCCACAGGACGTTTTGAAATTTCGGAAAAAAACATAACATTTTTATAGCACCTGGTATAATATCAAAATCATTCGTTTTACCAAATCAACTAAGACAGTGATATTCCTAAGAGAATAACCTACAATTTGAAAAAAAAAATCGTCCAAAACGAACAAAAATTGTCGAAAATACATAACGTCAAATTTGAGTTAACTTTTTGGTTGTGCGTTAAATAAGTTGCGCAGTGTATATATATATATATATATATATATATATATATATATATATATATATATATATATATATATATATATATATATATATATATATATATATATATATATATATATATATATATATATATATATATTATATAAATCTATATAATAACAAATCGTGCAGCTTTGAAACTTTTCTATTTAGTATCACAGACCATATTTTAACGTACTGTGGTATATTTGCGGTACATAAACTAAAAGACGGTAGATAAAATTTAATATACCTCTTTACTTGACACTGCAATTACCGAGGCAATTACGGAGAAAACCGTAATATTATAATGAAAATACTACAGCATCTAACTTTTGTTCCTTTTAGCGAGTGAATAACTACCAAATATGTAAACAGAAAGATCCACCGTCTACGCTAACCTAATTATCACCTATTCATGAATCTGATTAGAGGCTAGTTAGCGATGCAGCGTCAGAGGTCATGTGGATGGCTAAACTCGTTCTATACGCGAGTCCGCAAGGACGTTGGTCTAGCAGGTTTTACTTAGAAATGAATGCATGAGATAAAGGTGGAATGAAAAGTAACGTAATGCATAGTACCAGTCGGTCATGTTTTGCAATCTGTGGTTCTATTAGTTTCTAGGTTAGCCAAGAGGATTGGTGAAAGGTGAGATCACTTTATTTATTATTATGGTAGTTGCTCCAAAATTCAACACACCTGGTTGCAGTTTTCAATATTGCTGTATGACCAGTTGAATTGGAAAATTCTTTTAGTTTTAGTGCATAAATATTATTTATGAAGTTTTTTTTAATTAAAATGGTCTCAAATCAACGTATCAAAAATTTTGCTTTGACATGGAGATAATTGTTTTAATGCTGGGTAGAATGAGTTCTTGGATTTTCTTGCATTCGTTTGTTTGATGAACGAAAAAGATCGAAATTCGTTGAACATCTTCAGATTCTCTCTTTAAAAATAATAATCTGCAAGAATGATAGACCTACAACAAAATTGATATAGGTACTCTAGTTCCCGTCCTTTTACTGATACTTTGATTTGCACTATTATACTGAACATCCTTCTAAGGTCCTAGTAAAAATCAGTACCTAGCGAAATTCTCGCGTTATTTTTGAACAAATTTTGAATGGGCATGGTCCAGAAACAGAAACACCATATTCCCTGCGGGGCTACACGTACGTGCCGCTCGATGATCTGCTATTAAACAATACTGTGTTGTATTTAAAGTCAATAAAGAAGACACGTTTTATTGAATACTAGTAAAAAGTAGTTACTCGTGAAATATTTGTATTTGACGTATTTTTTTGGTCTATTAAAAAAATCACTTAAATTAAGTGGTAATTTTTAGAAAGAACAATGATCAACGACGCCACTGAACTGGGGTCATATTGCAGCTTACATGGTTATCCAACTCGGCGCATATTATAGCTCATTCTCCCTACTTCTATATCTCTGGTACGGAGTCGCTGTAGACCCATATACTAGTTTTGGATGTCGGAGACACTGAACAAAGGAATTGTTTGTTGCGTCATCTATACTCTATCCAACGAGAGAATGGACTTGCTTTGCGCATCGGCGACTAAAGAGGAGGGGCTCTGTAACGAGCTACGCAGGACCGTCATTCGATGAAATAAATTTGTAAGTAGACTACAAACACATACTGTGAATAGGTAGGCCGTAGTAGGTGCTTTATATAATTAGGTACCAGGTAGGTATCGGACCCAGGCGCCAGCCCTGGCTACCTGCCGAGCCAATTAAGACGTTAAGGGGGTTGAACTAATGTTCTAAGGGGCGGGGATCTGACCAAAACAGACGAATTTTCGCTCGCGTGCAAGTCCATTCTCTCGTTGGATACAGTATATATAGCTTAACATTCAGGTCAACATCAAAGGTGTCGGCAGTGAGTTTCCTCACCGATTGTTAGTTTTTTTTAGGGTAATATCACAAGTAGTATCCAGTTAAATGAATGACAGTAATGCATAACGATATAATTTTAAGTGAAACTTTAGGAACTGGATAATTTTAAATACCAAACAATTGGTAAAATACATTTAAAACCATGCGTTAAAGTAACGCAAAAAACATGGGTGTGTGCTTATGACCATACGATAGAAGTGAGAACTTAAAATCGAATTTTAAAATATATATTGTAACCGTCCGCCCGTATTACCACAACCCGCAATACAGCGCACCCGTTAATACACCTTGAACGTACACCCCCGTGACACAGATGCTTCATGCAACCGGCGCTAGATGTGGCCCCACTGTATGTCGCTCCAAAATACCTACTCATAGTTAGCAAGTACTGCGACGGACCATCACTTCGGCAGTCGAATCGATTCAATCCAATTCAATTCGATACAGAGAGGGAAATAATTGGACGGTATACCGACCAGACGGAACCTCCTGATATATTGTTTTCTCCCTTGATAGGTATTATTATTTTAAATACAAGTGCTGAGGTGCCTAACGAAGTTTTCACTTCAAAAATACGCCTGTTATAATACCTATTGAAATGGACCATATCCCCTATTTAGTTAATAAACTTGCAATGTCTGACCTCTGTTTTGTTTAAAGACGAGATACCGATTTTTAAATAACAAGTGGTTACGGTATAAGCACGCACTAGGAAAGACGTGGTGCGGGGTGGGTTAGATAAGTCGGGATATAGGGAGACGAGGGATTGGATATGGGGAAGCAGGTAGTTGGGCTCTGGTGTGTGTTGGTGTTTGACGTGAAATTTCACAGGTTAGTAAATATACTTAATTTGTAATGTTTATTATTAAATTTATTATCTCGAGAATTTATGCCATCTTTTTATTAAAATTATCCGTGTTACATTATGTTTTGAACTACAAATAATCATGATACGTTATGCATAAACTATGAACATTTTACTTGTTTATTTAGTGTGTTCAGCTCATTCTGTTTTAAGATTATTTCATTTTGTTTTATTCAGTTCGATCTAAGTAATGCTGATGCCTTTTTGTTCCATTCATGACTACGAGTAGGTTTTTCATACTTGTGGGTTTTGGCTTATAACAGTGACTTAATTGCCGCTTATTGTATGAGATGATGAATGTTTGCGCCTTGTTGAATTTATTAACACTTTTCTCCCGTGCCTGGGCCAACACGCTAGTTGCCTCCCGTATGGGACCTTCGTTTTCGCACCAAAACCTACTAGCTGGGTTGCCTCCCGTATGGGACCTCAGTACCTTCTGACGAAAGTCGGCTAACTAACAACAAACTCTTCAGTTTTGTATCTTGAGAATGATGGTAGGTTAAAACACAAGTATGGCAACCCTTGTAAGTTTTAATTTTACTTTCACCTAAGTGTCCAACAGCATTATTGCGATTCTTTTGAATAGAGATCGAGGGTTTCTCTGCCGTGCTCTTTCCCCTCGTGAATTCAAGGCTGAGTACGGCATTTATTTATTTTCTATTGTTCATAAATTAATACCTGTTTAAATAAATCAGTAGGTGTATTAAAAATGCTTAGTCTTTTCTTTTTCATCTCAAAACTCCCGCTTTTCGTTAGTAACCAGTGCATCTCGGACAGGGTTAATTTAAATTAAATGCAACGTAGGGTAGGTATTTCCCCTTTTGACGATCACGTACCCCGGCCATGTGTTTCTCTGTTTATTATGTTTAACCGACCCGGGTTGGTTACATTACACTATATAATTGCATTTATGTTATGTGTTATGTAATGGATTAGTTCGGTGAATCAACAAAAGATAACATCGACATTCGACATTGTTATATAAAATTATTTATTCTTATCTCTGTACCCATGAAGTAATATAGTTACTAAATAAACAAAAATATTTGTGAATTATATTGTGGAATTTTCCTCTGATCGGAATTTACTCGACTAAGTGTTACATAGACGAACGTGACGCGTGTGGGCCCAGTCTCATTCAATATCCACAAACTCTCTCTACTGTCTCGCTCTGACGACTGATCCTCCCTCACTTAGTCGACTCGAGAGTGAGCCTGAGAGTGACGCGTGACGGCCCAGTCTCATTCAACACCCACAAAAATAAAAGTTCTGAGGTCGCCTAGAAGGTTTCAAGTCAAAAAAGTGAAGTACATAGGCAATAAACTGGCGCAGTAACCCTATTTAGTCCATCTCGATTAAAGTAAGCGTGGTTTAACGATCCAGCGGCGTCTGTGCTGAACCACACCCAAACACTTTGTACCTAGTTGTTGTTTAAGCCAGTGTAGTTTTACCCTCCAATTCCGAACCGCCCACACCTCCCTGACATATAGGTTATGCCTATGCTATGACTATGCGCACTTCGCGCAGATTTACGGCTCCGCGCACTTACATTTAAAAAAAATGCACTCTACATTTTTGCAACATAAGGAATACTACTTGTGCCAGACCGCCCTTAACGTGATATACGCCTCTTTTTTTCGTTACTTTTTTGCATCATAAGAAATACCAAAATGTCATTGCCAGAAACATTAGTCAATCGAGCGTGAGTGGTAGACTACCCTCAACTCTTCATTTCATTACATTAAGGGAGCGCCTTCTGCAAGGCAACTCGGAGGGTATTTCTTATGATTATATTCGTGTTCTTCACGACCGATATAATAAGAATAATGGAATGGTAGAAAATACCGCAATGATTTACTACTGCGGCTCCCTAGCTAATAGATTATGACACTACTTGAATATTGAATCGCGCATTGACTGGTGTCGTAAAATGTTTCATGTTTTGTGGATATACTTAGTGGTTCGTCCTCATTTGTTTGTTGACTACATTTGTTTGTCTCTTTTTCATTCCAAATCAGGATGTGAAGTCCTATATAATATCAGCTGTTAGTTAGTACTGCGTGATCCACCTTCTGCAGAAATACCTTGCTTTACGATTATCCCTGATGTCACTAACCTCATTTTTATTACGTGCTCCCTGCGAAGACTTCTCACGGAAAGCCACAGCGACACATTTATGTAAATAGCATCTTCTTTACCAATATCATTACATACTGTGTTACTTTGCCAATATGATTGTTCCCAATTAATTTCAAGTAACATTTATGTCGAATATATATACCTATTATCTAAGTACCTGTTAATGCTTCTAAAGATATATTCATATTCGTACCTATCAGCTGCGCACCCATATAAACTGAAATTAAATAAATATCCTACCTACTAATTCACAAAGCAATAATGCTTTGAAGTTAGAAAAAATATTTGTAACATGAAGGAGACTGAAGGCATATTACAATAAAAACAGTAGGAAAACTAAATTCTAGGTTACGTCAACTCTTAATAATTATTGGATTTAAGTACACAATTCAAAATAATCGCCGATATCTGTGTGAGGTTACTTGTCCATCAACGAATCCGATTTTTGAGGAAATATTACAAATTTTTTAAGATGAGTCCTCTTCAATGTGTTTATTGGGACGAAACATACTTGCAAAGGGCGCAGTAAGAAGGCCAGATATAAATATATAACAGATATATTTATAGAAAAGGATATGAGCACTGATATAAGATGTACTGTTCTTCACGCTGGCGCTGTCTGGTATTTTGAACAACTTTCTACGGACTACCATGATACAATAAATATAGAATCGATCGAAAAACGGGTTTTAGAAAAATATTACCAAACTAGTAAGCACCTTCATAATAATTATGGATAATGCTTCATATCACAGCGCAATTGTAGAAAAAATATCTACCACATCTTGAACGAAAACGCATATGCAAGTGTGACTTAAGGAAAAAAGCATACCTAAACAGTATAATATAATATGGAAGCACAAATATACTAATGATGCTTTGCGAGTTGAAATATTAGAAATATGCAAAACATGTTTGGGGAATAAAATCATGATGACCAAAATCAATCTGACCATCACATTGAAAATCCAAACGCAACAACGAAGAACATAAACTTGGATTAACGCCCTAGGAACTGTGGATCCTGAAGTATGGTCCAATTGTGTTCATCGTACGGACGAAATCACCCTGCGGAATTGGCAAGATTAAGTACGCTATGACGAAAATCCGAAAATCGTTATAGATCATGGAGAACGTTCCGATGAAGAAGTTTAAATATTTCCAGCGACAAAGATTAAGATTACCTCATGTCTGATGTATTACTTTAAAATACCAGCTTCGGTAAACTAACGATGTAGGTAGTAGAAGTAGAGAGCCACTGTAGACTGTGGAAACATCTATTATTTATATGTAAGATTTTTACTATGAAAATAATTATCTATAAACGTTTGAATAACAAGCCAGATGGGAAAAATTCACGAAGTCGATGGCAGTAATTGGATTTACTTGTACGTAGCTTTAGTTGCGACATATATATTTTTTTCACTGCATGTTTCCCACAATTATATATAAAATTGTACAGTAGCGCATCTGGCGAATATTTCTGAAAAAAAGTACTTCGATCTGTGGTCTTCATCATCCTATCATAGCTTCATGTTCATATGTTCATATGTTCATGTTCATAAGTCATGTTCCTATCATAGCTATATATTGGCATTTATGAACTTTATATGATGCTAGCGCCAAAAAAAATTGAGGCAAAAATCGCCGTCTTAAATACTTATACCTGTTTATTTGTTTTTTCAAAATAGGTAGGACTATGATATAACATGCAAAATAGGTTATGATGTGATGACCGTGTTTTTAAACCATTCACATCGGCGTGTTGACAAATTAATGCACGTGCATGTGATAAAAGTGCGAAAATGTTAAATGTGTATTTTTTTCTGAAACTAAATCTTACAAAACAGTACAAAAAATATTTAGATCCAAAAAAATTAATCATGTTTACACAATGTTGTCTTTTATTTCCACAGTCTACTTTGTAAGTCTTTTTTTTCTCTGGATATCGATAAAACGTAATATATTCTTTAAAATCTTATAAAAGCACCACTCTGTATAATTCTCATGACAAAATATGGAGTTTTCGGAAAAGCGAAATACTTGATGGGCTTTTCAACTGTAGAAAAATATACAGGGTCGAAATAACAAAGTTGCCCTATCTCCGACAATACTCGATAACATTTCCGATTAAACCGGAAGTGAGAAAATAAGATGGAAAACTCAGGAAAACGATTATCAAAATTATCTCAAGTAGGTCAGAAGTTATATATCTTTAAGAAGGGACAAAATGTAATGGGACAACCGGTATATTATATTTTAGATATAACAGCGTGAAACCATGAGTATGAGACAGATATACAATGTTTTACCTAGCTTACTAATATTGTGCTAATATAGTGCGATATCTAAAGTAAACAGAGGAAGAAGAAAACTAATCCCTTAATATGACAGATACATTAACTCTCTTTGGTTTGCATACATGTGTATATCTAAAATTTTATATATATATATATATATATATATATATATATATATATATATATATATATATATATATATATATATATATATATATATATATATATATATATATATATATATATATATATATATATATATATATATATATATATATATATACAGGGTGAGTCAGTTTTTTGTAGACAAACTTTAACAGGGGATAGAACGCACGTTTTTAAAAAGAAAAGTGCCTATAAATATATGGCCGATCTAGCTTCCTAAGGAAGATACAAGGTGTTAAAGTTTCATTTTTTTTTACATTAATGTGTAATATTTTCTGAACGGAATGATATATTCACTAAATATTTTACACATATCTTAACCTGCATAGGATCAACATGTTGTATTGTTCCTGTCGAAAATACTATAGTGGATGTTACTTTTTTCGGGTACTTCGGATATTCTGCATAATGGAACTTTTTTTTCGTACGCCACTGACATTATCTGATACATATTTCTAAATAACGGCCCCTTAATAACAATTTTGATCTGTTGTAATTTTGCTCTAACTACGACAGTTTTAGAGATATTGGCCGTTGTTTCTCTGACAGTGTAATGTCGTTATTATATTTTTTTTCTCGAATTTTCTTTATGACTTATAAACGAACGCTTAGATTTTTTCATGTTTGGGGGATAATGCCTATTAATTAAGGCGCATAAAACAAGCGGTAAGAATGTTCAAAAACTTGCACAGTGGCGGGGTGGAAGGGGTGCTCCACCCCTTTCGTAAACAGAACATCTACGCCAAAGACTATTTAAAAAAAAACTGTTATTTTCATTATCTACATACAGTTTAACAAAAATAATGTCCCTTCTTCTGTTTCGAAATTCCTGTGCGGTTCCTAGTTATTTTAATTTTTAGTGTTTGATGTGGTACTAAATTAAGTAATTTATTAATTGGCAATAATAATTATCGGCTAAATATTTAATTCTTTCAACGAAACCTACCTAAATATGGTGTGTTAAGGATTCTAAAAAGCCGAAATCTCTTATTCTTTATCTTTTTCCAATGTAGTCAAAATAAATATTTGTTATATCAAGCCTTACTCAAATACAATACTTTTATATGTTGAAATCTGTTAAATTACAAATGTACTTACAATACAATAGATTATTGTGCAGTTTCCAAAAGTCTTAAAAATTTCCTTTAAGTTTTATTAAACTTGTGCATGTACCAATTTCTGTTTCAATTTTTGTTGTTGTTTGCTAAATAATTTCCATTTAAAACTAGCGTATTTGTAACTGTACGTAATAATTGCAACAAAATATTATACTCCTTGGAAAACAAGTAAGCATTATGTCATATTTTGAAACGACAGTTTGACGTATTACAAGTTTATCTACAAACAATTTTGCTTCATCTTGAATATTTTCACTGTTATTAATTATTATTTTTAAGATTAAAAAGTTATTTTATGTGATTTGCCAGATTTTAATTAGTGTAACATGCCGTTTACAAAAATTGAAACAGAAATTGGTACATGCACACGTTTAATAAAACTTAAAGCAAATTTTTAAGACTTTTGGCAACTGCACAATAATCTATTGTATTGTAAGTACATTTGTAATTTAACAGATTTCAACATATAAAAGTATTGTATTTGAGTAAGGCTTGATATAACAAATATTTATTTTGACTACATTGGAAAAAGATAAAGAATAAGAGATTTCGGCTTTTTAGAATCCTTAACAAACCATATTTAGGTAGGTTTCGTTGAAAGAATTAAATATTTAGCCGTAATTATTATTGCTAATAAATAAATTACTTAATTTAGTACCACATCAAACACTAAAAATCAAAATAACTAGGAAACGCACAGGAATTTCGAAACAGAAGAAGGGACATTATTTTTGTTAAACTGTATGTAGATAATGAAAATAACAGTTTCTTTTAAATAGTCTTTGGCGTAGAAGTTCTGTTTACGAAAGGGGTGGAGCACCCCTTCCACCCCGCCACTGTGCAAGTTTTTGAACATTCTTACCGCTTGTTTTATGCGCCTTAATTAATAGGCATTATCCCCCAAACATGAAAAAATCTAAGCGTTCGTTTATAAGTCATAAAGAAAATTCGAGAAAAAAAAAATATAATAACGACATTACACTGTCAGAGAAACAACGGCCAATATCTCGAAAACTGTCATAGTTAGAGCAAAATTACAAGAGATCAAAATTGTTACTAAGGGGCCGTTATTTTAGAAATATGTATCAGATAATGTCAGTGGCGTACGAAAAAAAAGTTCTATTATGCAGAATAGTCGAAGTACCCGAAAAAAGTAACATCCACTATAGTATTTTCGACAGGAACAATACAACATGTTGATCCTATGCAGGTTAAGATATGTGTAAAATATTTAGTGAATATATCATTCCGTTCAGAAAATATTACACATTAATGTAAAAAAAAATTAAATTTTAACACCCTGTATCTTCCTTAGGAAGCTAGATCGGCCATATCTTTATAGGCACTTTTCTTTTTTAAAACGTGCGTTCTATCCCCTGTTAAAGTTTGTCTACAAAAAACTGACTCACCCTGTATATATATATATATATAATAGAATTCCTTTTTTTTGCTATCACGTGGTAATTTTTTCAATATTACGATTGCTTTAGAAAATTACAATTCGCTTACGATAATATTTTGAATTATTTTGTTGAAGTTATTTTTATTTACATTACATACCTACTAGCTACTATTCTAAATTTAACGATAAAACATCTGATTTGACAGCAATATTTTTGACATCAACACCAACCCATAAAAATTAATAAACCAAAATACATCATTTCTCAGGAGCTCCACCAATTTTTAACGGCCATATCGCGAACTCATACCAGAGATATAGATCTACATCTCTGACTCATACACATAGCATAACGCATAACCTATATTTTGAAGACTTGTTGCTTGTTGCCCGTGTTGGTTCTGTTTTTCCGTGTTGAGTTTTGTTTATTCAAATAGTGTGTCTTAAAATATTGGTGTTGTGCTTTATTATATTTCTTTTTCCCTAACGATGTGTGTGTTATCTAACTTTCAGTATAAACTTGTTTACTACCATTTAGGTAAATTACAACCAAATACACTAACACAGGAATATATTAGTGTTATTCATTGCCAAAAATAATTTTGCAGAAAAAATATGTTACTAAAAATAGAATGTCAAATATCGAAATAGATTTTCTATCGTTAAATTTACTATAGCACGGTTGGATCATGATATGAATTACACCTAAACTGCGAATATGACCAAGGTATACAATGTACATACATCTCGACCCAGACTTATAAGTTACACGTTTCCGCGACCTATTGCGTATCATCCTTACATATTAATTTCTAATATCAGTCAATCATTGTTCATTATATTATATCTTCAATCTTCATAGACCTCCAGCTACCAGTTTCAACAAGTCTTCGACAAGCATAATCACTTTCAGAACTTGTCAAGAGTCCATGAAGAGCGACTGACCTGGACTCGCCAGTCGAGGCAAGATCCCGTGGACAAAGGCAACGAAAGGTATTCAGCAATATTCGTAGAACCGTTTGACAGGTCGAGTTATGTTCATCCGCCCAGTACGTTTGTTCCCGCGAAGATATGCCGCGAGTGTCATTGTTTACAACAACAATTTTAGATAATGGTAGTCGGCAGATCTCCGGTTTTGTTTAAAAAGATTAAAAAAGGTTAATTATAATACATAATCTAAAATTAGAATATAAATGATTGCGACCTTCGAGTTAGACGACATAGTTTGTATAATAATAATAAATATATATGTTCACTTTCTAGTCTATACAGGATATGACGGTATATGTTATGGTTATTTCGTTATTTTACATAGTTCTATAAAACAAATAAAACTAAAGCATTATATAGCACAGCTTAGATTATACTTCCTGTGTGAACTTTGATTAGTAATTTATATAATTACTTAATAGATATTTATGATACAAGTGTGAAAAGTATATATTTAAGGCACGCATATCAAATTTTGCTGCTCGAGCGAAGCGAGTTCTGCAATTCATATAAGTGCCTTTAAGCATGGTTTTCACACGTGTATCACAATATTTTTTTCTCGCTCATGTATTAAAAGAATTAAATACAATTTTTGACACTTTTATAATGTTTTTTTTAATGATGTCTTCAGAATTTTTGTATTGTTAAAATTACTTTCCGTACTATTATTTACTTTTGTTCGCAAAAGTTTCACTTTTCACACTCATGAGTACGAAACATGATATAAGGAAAGGTACGTACGAAAAGTATCACTTTTAATGCATGGATGACAAAAAATACATTTAAAATCTTATTTAAATATTTTTCTGTTATTTTTATAAAAATATGCTGAGTATTAAAACGCAAGAAATTTTTCGAGATCGAGATCCTCTGGCTAACTATTACGAAAGCGTAGAAGGGCCATTTCTGTATTTTTTTAAAAATCAGACTAAGTATATATAAGTATATATAATACTAAGTACCTATATATAATTATATTGGAAACTGTCCCTGTATATAGGCTGTATTTCATTTAAAGCTCAAGCGACGAACATCTATGTGGGCGTGCGATTACTACGTTCAGGTTGCAGCATACACAAACAGGTATTAACCTGTCCAACGGTTCTGGACACCGCGAGCTAAACGGAATGTAGAATAAAACGATATTATATATACGGATTCTTTTAGGGTAACGTCATACCAGTCCGTATCGGCATCGGTCACTTTGTGTGGCCACCTTTCTCTGCTTCTAGTAGCGATTTCCTTTGTCACCTCCGCTATTTCATATTATCCATCGCATCCAAATGTCGTTAGCGTCAACGTATATTGAGTAGGTACCTACCTAACCTTGGTGTTCCGAAAAGTGCCAGGAATTTTAATGGTAAAGATCAGTGAAAAATATGTGCTTATATGGATATCTGCGGACAAAGAACGGCAGAAAAAAATATCGTTATGTAATCACGTTTTAACCGTTAATTTCTGTTAAACCGTCTTGATGACCTCTATAATAATAATAATATCATACGCTTATGTAATTACTTGTTATCCCAATTAATTATAATAGCCATTGATTAATAATAGTTAGTGTTACTGTACTGACCTATAGTTTTCGATATTAACAAAAAAAAAACCAGAAAGGGACATATTTTCGGTCACTGTTGCAAGAGCTCGCGTCTGATTTATTACATTTATACATTGTAGATACAAATATATAATGAACAAAATACATATTTATATAACGGATATTTTTTTAGAAGTATAGAACTTTAAAATTAAATAAAACACCTAAAAATCATGGTAATGGCTATCGTGTTGGTTTTATTGTAAGATAATTAATGTTTAAATATGATTTCAGACAGGCATCATTTTCAGGCATCAAGAAGGTTTTCTCATAAGGTTGCGAAGGAATGTCCTCCAAAATAATTGTAGCTGCTTCTTTTTTTTGTAGTCTTTCTTCACGTAAATCTTTTTTTTTATTAGTTGACATGTGTTTTGAAATAACTTCATAAATGATGCCCTTAAATTTAAAAATAGAATCTCCACTATTTTAAAATATGAAGTAAAAAATATATTCCATGGTCTTTTCAATTTTATTTTTTCGATCACTACCCTTTACTGCTGCTTTTTATAAGCAGCAGCAACAAGATTCGGAATGTCTGCTATATGATTTAAAATTTGTACAACAAAACCCTCTGAACGTTTGCTCAAGAGATTTATGATGTAATTCTTGAAATTTTCGTTGCGTATATTACAAGTCTTTATCTTTATCGGCTTTTAGATACTTGCGATTTATCACTGATCGCATCGGAACAAATAAAACAATTATTGGCAAAATCAAAATCATGTACTTGAGCTGCATTTGCAGATACAGGACAACTACAGCTACTGCTACCGCGACGAACGACATTATCCGTTCTTCTATATGAATAATATTTATAACAATATTACATGTATGTTGTTATCTCAGATACTGTTCGTAAAAATTCTACATAATCCTGAAGGCCCATGGCAGTAGCTCGATCAATAATTAGAGATTTTACTTCCCTTCCTCATAGGTTTTTTTACATATGAAACAGTCACTCATGATGTAAAATTCACTAAATATACGCGCGTGGATACGTAGTATTGCTTCCGAAAACTAAAATACGTCCAAACACTGCTTATATAATAAATATGTAGCTGTTATGTATTCTAAAGGCGACATTACACGGCGTCCACGCCTGGAGCGAAAACTGTCGCGCCACACGCCGTATAATTGTGCTGGCGTGGCGTGGCGTGCTGGGTCCCGTCGATTGGCGGTAAACTTTGCACACTTCAAAGCCGCGCAGCGCGCGAAGTGGACTGGCATGCGTATACAGTTACACGGCGCGGAGTCTTCGCCCGTAAATTTTAAAAATTAGTCAAATTCAGTAGATATTTAGCTAAGCAAGTGACAACATGCCGTGGTCAAATGAAGCAATATCAGAATTTTTATGCCTCTACGAGCAAGAACCAATAATTTGGAACCCGAAGCACAATGAGCACAAAGATAGAAATGCTGTACATGATTCCTGGATGCGAATCCAACAAAATTTTAGTATTACTTGCACAATCAGCGAATTAAAGAAGAAGAAAGAATCACTAAAGAGCACGTTCCGAAAATTTAACACGAAAGTAAAAGCAACCATGAAGACAGGATCAAGTGCAGATGACGTTTTTAAGACTGACCGGTTTGTTTACGAGCAAATGGCGAAATTGCTCCAATCAGTATATACTCCGAGAGAAACAAAATGTTTTGATGTAAGTTTTCGACGAACGGACAGTTGAAATGAAAAAGAAGCCACGCGCTCGCGTGGCGAGAAACTTGTCAGTCCGCAGGTCGTGTAATCGCGATCGCCAAATTGCGAATTAGTGTGTCACTCCGCACGCCACACTCCAGGCGTGGCACTCCCCACGCCGTGTAACGGTGCCTTTACAGGTAAGCTCTTGGCTTGATCCCTTTACAGTCCTATCACCTAGGTATCCTATCCACAGTCCCATCCAAATAAAAGAAATTTAAAAAATTATTAGAGTTAATTGTTCGCAATAAAATGATCTACAAAAAGAAATGTTCTTTTAAATAAAATTAATAGAAAAAAGTTATAACCCTTATATGATATTTTTCTTGAAAATTTTGGTCGATTTTTAATTATAATTTTTTCATTTTCAATTTTACGATATTTTACGAATAAGAAAATAGAGAATTCAATTATCTGCAAAAAAGTCCAAGAATTTTCTTTTTCAAACTTTCAGTAGTTCTCAAGATATCACGAACAAGCTGTTAACATCCCGCTTTTCAAGATGGCGTAGGAGGGTCTTTTAACGCCAAAAAACAAGTTTTATCTCACACTGATTCCTAGTTACCTATCTAAATATGCATATTATGTTCGTTGAATATTTTTGTTCTATTGAATAACTCTATACATATCTAGTATTAGTTGATTACTTATTTGATATCATCTATATTTATATCTCTCCTGAGAAGATTATACATACAGAGCAACATAAATTGCCGGGAATATTTATCTGTATGTGCTAATATACCGCCGAGGGCAAATTCTTTTATATAAATCAACGGACACTTGCGAAAAACACACCGCACCTTTTTAACGGCTGCCAAATAACTCTTGCAATATTATTTCTTACTGGATTCGTTAATAATAATTAAGTGGTAAAAATAAAATTATTCTAGGGTGGTTTTTTATGCCAAGGTGGAGATGCTGGAGAGATCTGATAACAACTACATTATCGCTTAAAGCAGGGCCGCCGCGCATACGCTGGCCGCCTGTGTGCAAATAAAAAATTGCCACCCCACCCCGTAAAAAATTCTTTACTAGTGTAAAATGTTTAGTGCCACAAAAAATGATAGAAAGCAATTAAAACTACTGACACTTACATGAAGGATGAATTGCGAATTCGGAAGTTAGAAGTGCTCTCTCGCCATTTTGAATTTGCGAATATTGATTCTTTTAAGACAGAATCAAAAATAGTATTGAGTGACCAAACACCTCAAACTTTCAAGTTTGAGACAAATCTATTCATAAAAGTCCGCCATTTTGTAGTCAAAAATTCTACTGAGTGACCATAAACACCGCAAAGTTTCAAGTTTAAGACAAATCAGTTCATAAATAGGATAGTCCGCCATTTTGGATCCGCCATTTTGCTTTTATTAAGTTTTAGTCAAAAATTGTATTGAATGACCTGAAACACTGCAAAGTTTCAAGTTTAAGACAAATTGGTTTATATGGAAAAGAATTCAACAGTCAAGGAAAAAAATATGTGAAATGTACTCATATCGGGTCCGCCAATAAGCGCGCTCGATCTTTAAAATGAAATAAAGCAAGTTGTGTGAGAGGTATAAATGAAATTTATTTTTTGTTTGAAAGAGTATTCGAAGGCATTATGTATGGAAAATAATATCGGTCAAATGTCCACCTCGGCTTCGCTGGGTGGCGCGCATACGAGAAGTCCAATTTTCAATGACTCTGGCGCACAAATCGGGCTGTATTTCATCGATGGCGTGGCGTATGTTGACTTTGAGGGCATCAGTGTTTTGTGGTTGGTTTGCGTAGACCTGTGATTTAAGAAAACCCCACAAGAAATAGTCTAGTGGGGTTAAATCGCACGATCTCGGTGGCCAGTTGATGTCGCCTCCGCGCGAGATAACCATTCCTCCGAAGCGCTCGTGCAGAAGATCCATTGTGGCGCGCGCTGTGTGGCTCGTAGCGCCGTCCTGCTGAAACCACATATCCTCGACATCCATATTGTCGATTTCATGCCAGAAAAAGTTCGTTATCATGGATCTGTATCGTTCGCCGTTTACCGTGATGGACACACCATCGTCGTTCTCGAAGAAATACGGCCCGATGATGCCTCCGGCCCAAAATCCACACCAAACAGTTACCTTTGCTGGGTGCATTGCGACCTGGTGGACCTCCTGTGGATTGTTCTCGGCCCAATAACGGCAATTCTGCTTGTTGACATTCCCATTTAACCAAAAATGTGCCTCATCGCTGAAGATGATTTTGCGACCAAAATCGGGGTCGACTTCCAACTGCTCTAAAGCCCAATCAGCGAAGATACGGCGCTGTCTATGGTCGTTTATTTTGAGCTCTTGTGTCAGCTGAATCTTGTACGGATGCATGCCCAAATCCAGATGCAAGATTCGGCGAAGTGATGTTTCCGAAAGGCGGAGTTCCTGTGCGCGACGTGAAATTGACTGTCGCGGATTTTCACGCACACTATCGCGCACAGCGGCGACATTCTGGGCAGATCGGACGTTTCGACGACGCGTCGGTGTTGGCTGATTGTTCACCGAACCGGTTGCCTCGAATTTGTTAATCAAACGACGGATAGTCGACTCAGCAGGACGATCAATTGCACCGTAAAATTGGCGGAGCGCGCGGAACGTTGCTCGAACCGATGAATGATTTTCGTAATAAGTTTTAACGATTTGCACATGTTGCTCGCGGCTGAATTGGTTCATGGTGATTTGTGAAGATACACTGAATAATAACAACTACGTTTGCCAACTCTACCACAAACAACATGGCCGCCATGAGCTGTCAAAGATCGAGCGTCCCTATTGGCGGACCCTTTACATTATCGCTTAAAGCAGGGCCGCCGCGCATACGCTGGCCGCCTGTGTGCAAATAAAAAATTGCCACCCCACCCCGTAAAAAATTCTTTACTAGTGTAAAATGTTTAGTGCCACAAAAAATGATAGAAAGCAATTAAAACTACTGACACTTACATGAAGGATGAATTGCGAATTCGGAAGTTAGAAGTGCTCTCTCGCCATTTTGAATTTGCGAATTTTGATTCTTTTAAGACAGAATCAAAAATAGTATTGAGTGACCAAACACCTCAAACTTTCAAGTTTGAGACAAATCTATTCATAAAAGTCCGCCATTTTGTAGTCAAAAATTCTACTGAGTGACCATAAACACCGCAAAGTTTCAAGTTTAAGACAAATCAGTTCATAAATAGGATAGTCCGCCATTTTGGATCCGCCATTTTGCTTTTATTAAGTTTTAGTCAAAAATTGTATTGAATGACCTGAAACACTGCAAAGTTTCAAGTTTAAGACAAATTGGTTTATATGGAAAAGGATTCAACAGTCAAGGAAAAAAATATGTGAAATGTACTCATATATCTTAAATAGAATTCCAACATCAACCAGTTTGAACTTAAAAGAAGTCACCAGTATAAATACATTCAGTGTCAAATATTATTATTTGTGTCAAGATTAGGAAAACCATATTCTTATTAACTCAGAAATACCAAAGTTGGAGTCAAAAACTGTATTGAGATAGAGTGACCTGAAATACCGCAAAGTTTCAGGTTTGAGACAAATCGGTTTATAAATAGGAAAGTCCGCCATTTTGATTTATTTTGTAAAAAAAAATATAAAAATATATTGTGACCGGAACACCACACCTAACAAATTTCAAGTCTCTAGCTTATCGGGAAATAGTTGAAAAAGCTGTTACAAGATTTGAAACAAACATAAATCATCAAACAAACAAATATATCAAGTCAAGCTAAATAAAACCGTTTAAAAACCCTTATTTCCATGGTGAACAAACGGTGATAACTCCACTGGCATTTAGGTGTGTCCACGAGCGTAAAATAACGGATAAAATACCGATTACATAATTAATATCACGTATTAGGTATAACAAAAAAGAAATATAGGTGTACTGGAAAAATATTTTAAAAAATCGACGTTTATATATGATTTTTACCGATAACTGTATTACGGTTCCTACTCTATCACTGCACCTCAAGGTTTTGTTGACCAATCCCTTGGTACCAGGGACTTCACTGATTGCAGATAAATTTCAGAGCAGGCAAGCTTAAATCTCGTACTAAAAGAAGATACTCTTCACAGAATCAGTTCTATAGAGAACGTGCGCGTAACTTGCATCAGCGCCAATGTACCCACCAGCGGTTGAAGTTTGACCTAACGCCAGGAGATATTATGCGTAGGAGATATTCTAGCAGGAGATATTCAGCACTCAATAGCGCTTAGAAATTTAATAATTAGTGGTCAAACTGCTAGAAAATGGAAAACCGTGTTATAAAATGTGATTTTAAAAAGATATTTGTGTGAAAGCAGCATTAAGAAGCGTAAAAATCCAGAAGGAAGGAAGCATGTTTTCAATGTGCAGGAAACAAAAAATTCGTGTGAAAATATAATCACGAAAATGTGTTAAGGAACACATCGATTAACTTGCATGCATATTGAGTAAAAATCACTAAGTATGTAAGTAATAAAATTATGTCCAACAGTAATATAGGTTATATAAAATATCATCTTTACTTTGGTTGAATCATAAGCTACATTTACATTTGGCAAGTTTACTGACGGAAAGTACTTGCGGCCACTAAACTTGTCATGTGTACAGCGCACGAAAGTGCACTTGCTACTTGCCGGAAAGCGCTTGCTCGAAGTTGACGGACCGGCTAGTTTACTGGCCGACACGCGCCACATTTTTGTTTGTACTTTCTGAGTGTAAACGGATCCGGATAAGTAAATAGTTCTATTTTACAATGAATAATGTGAAGTGGGATGGAAATCAGATAATTTTATTTTAAAATTTATACGAAAAATAAGACATTTTGTGCAATATAAAATTAAAAGATTACACGAACAAAGTAAGACGAGAAAACGCATTTAAAAAACTTTTAAAGGAGTTACAAGAATCAGGATTTGAAAACATTGACATGAACATACTGAAAGCAAAAATAAAAACAATAAAAACAGTTTATAGACAAGAAGTGAATAAAATTGAAAATCGTATTATCCAATCCTTCTGCGACTTATCCAGCGTCTTAGCATTCTTACATTTGTCAGTTTTTTATTAAATGGCACCACGTTAAAAAATAAGATATAAATGGGGATATAAATGGGGGGCAAATGCAAAAAAAATGAAAATTAAAAACTTAGTTAAAAAAGACATTTTTCATTTTTTCAGTTCATTTCATTTAATTTCATTTCAGATAGTAATTAGAGACAGATTTAGGTACAATTAAAAAATGTTGTCCTGCGCTTTTTTGCACACGTCAGTAGAAAAAAAGATCCATAATTAGAAAAAAGTCCATAATCAGGATCCCCGTTTGATTTATAAAATCTTATGGATGTGAACAACTCTGATTAATAATAATATATATAAATTCAGATAAAAATGATGTAATACTCAAGATAATTCAAGAAGACGACATTCATACTATCCACATCCACCCTGGGTACCTCAAAGACCGTTGCCGTCGAGATATTAGTGTTAAGCGACCCCAAAACCGAGATGTAAATGTAAATCGAGATGTAAATCGAGATGTAAATGTTTTATATATTGTCTTCTTCGTATTCACTTCTAAAATGCATATTTTTATATGCAAAAATGCATTTTTCAAAATGAATTGTTCTAATTAGTTCACAAAGTTTGTAGACGCTCTCACGATTCGAACTCGAACTAATACTCATTTTGCTAGGAACGAAATTAGCTTATGGATGTCCATATTAGGTTACTAATGGATATAATTGGATAGCCCTAATCTAATGAGTATCCAAATGATGGACGGCCCATTTTTTAGTCTATGGACATCAGTCCAATGTCAAGGCCCTCGAACTATAATTGCTGGAAATTGACATTCATAGAACATTTTGTGCTTTATTAGTACTACCTTCCTGGTCCTGATGGAACGTAAAATTAGAAGAAACAAGCTCCAAATGAAATTATATTAAAGAAAATTAAAGAAAGAAAATATGCAAAGGTCACCGTTTCAAAAATCTAAACGTTATTGGCATTTAGTAAGATTAATTACTTATTTAAAAACAAAGAATAACATTGTCGTTGTTTATTTTTTGAGAGATCATTTTACTTATTTGTCAGATGTAAAAACTACTCCACTGTCTTTGAGGACTATCTCAATGTTGCTAAAAACTATTTATTTACAGATGTGATAAAGAGTGAATTTTCTGGCTCACCTAACACGCAAAACTAATTTATTGCGTTGATAAACTAAAGATGGTTGTAAAACTTGTAGGTACTAAAATTATAGTAAGTGCCTACTCTGTTCTCATTAACTGTGTCATGGTATGCATTATGAAGAAAAAGTCAGCTATGCTGAAGACAAAAAATATGAGAAGAGCGGCTCGTATAATTTATTCCGGTACGCCACAATTACAAATAAACGACGTTAATATTCTCACAATTGTAACATTCCAACATAAAGTCCCACAACAGTTTCCTCTACAGCGTGAACGTTGTTCACCTTGTATATAAGATGGCTTACTTCACGACCATTTTCCTACAAATAACTGTTCATTTGACACAGAACCAAGCATTTTATCGTCGCCCATCTCTGCGCATTCAGATATTAATATGGTTCTCTTCTCTGTGGTAAGTGTTTGATTGCAGATAATTTGAAAGTACCGATTTTCAATAGGAAAGTATGTCGCGTAGTAAATTTATATATATACTTACGCTAACAGTGGCACCATTGTCCCATTGATCAATTTCGGAGAAAGACGATTAGACACCTAAAAAATATGTGTTTATGATCATTTTATTGAACAAATAGAGGAAGTTGATAAAACAAACGCTAAGCAAATAATAAATAAATAAATATTACATTTAAATTGCCACTAAATTAACCATCATATGTCGATAATAGGTCTGAAAATTAGTTTACAATGGTTGGGTTCAACAAGCTTATAAAATTGCAAGTGAAATTCTGGGAATCACTCGGTCAAACGCAACTCGTAACTAGACAAAAGAAATGGTAGCACCGGACAACGTGAAATAATGTCAAGTCATAGCTAGTGAGCCATTATGCTAAAGGGTAATATTCTACTGAGGGAAGTCAGGGAAGGAATATGTCAGCCCTAAAGTGTATATTATTCTACCTGGAACTAATTTTGTATAGTAGGTATAGTAAGTGATTTACCTATTTAGGTATTTGTGTTGTAAAATGCTCAATAAATGGCGTGCTTTTAATAGAAATAAGCGAACGATTTGATGGGAAAAATACCATTTGCCTTATGAATTACGATAATGCATTTCCACATATAAACAAGCTATATAAATAGTAACAGCATAAATATAGGTAATTAAATGTGTTTGATGCTTTTTGATATCTGCTATTGACGATACCAGAGAATGGATAGACACTTACCAAGTAAACAGATAATTCATGCTGTTGGCTGTAGGCAAATAACGATGTACATGTAATTAATTATTGTTTCATAGTCATACTTTTTTCTTCAAATTCAATTTAATTAAATTAAATAAAACATTTACTTATATTAACATCTAATATACCAATATTTATTACCTTATTTACAATATTTACATTTCCGCTCAGGCCCCGCATTGTAGAGCCCGCCCGCACCGGCTATGAAGAAACATGCGAGGCTGAAAGCCCGCCAGCGGCCAAGCTTCTCGTAGCAAATAGTCGGTGGCCATGGAAACGGCACGCTTCATATCACGCGATTTTAAACGAGATTGCGGGCGTAGCTCGACCAGCCCATAGTCGTACTCACCACTCAAATGGTTGACATACGTGCACCGGTTCTTTTGTTTTATAATATTGTTTAGAAGTTGAAGGTTGAGGACAAAAATTAAGGTTGTGTGTGATCTCATGAATTTAAACTTTAGTTTTTACGGACAAGGTAAACATTAAAAAAGCGAACGCCCTGTGCCCATATTGAATATAAGTCGTGCAACCCGGCTATAAAAATCGAGGTGGGTTTACGGGAAAATTTGACGCAAGCATTTATGAAAAGACGTTATGGTTATGCGGATGCGAAAAGACAACAACTGCCTTTTTTTGTTTTGTTTGTTTACTGTTCGATGTGGCGATGATAAGTGGACGAAAGAAGGGGTACGTGATTTAAAGCATCTCTGCAAAAAAAGCCTCGGTAAAAAACACGCAAAATCGGCCAAGCATATATGAATACTATTGTAAATAGTACTATATATAATACTATACAATACTATATATTGATAATGTAATTCATTACATAGAGAAATAAGCAAATAGATGAATAATAAGAAAGACACACTTACCGGCAGGGCCGGATTTACCATATACCAAAGTGGGCTGTAGCCCAGGGCCCCCAACCTTCTAGGGGGCCCCGCGTCCGGGTCCGTTAATCTCGAATCATACTTCAAAATTCAATTATCATTGAAGTCATAAATAATAGGCAAATTGAGTGCAAGCTGGATATATCAGAATTAAACAAAATTAATATTTTTTATGGTAATGCATGCTTTGTGTTTTGGCTTCCGATAACTTCCAAAACAGCAGTCCTCAGTGTACTGGAAAATTCAAATTTATTTGACATTAAAAATTGCCGAGGGCAGTCCTATGATCACGTCAGCAATATGGCCGGTATTTACGGAGGATTTCAGGCAAAAACTCAAGATGAAAATAATCGTGCAGTAATCTGCAGTATTTGTGCAGCCCAATGTTGTTTATAAATGACATCCTATTTCATGTTCGTACAACAACTGTACAGGTTTTTTTCTTCATCGACTTGAAGGTGGAATCTTCTAAAATCTACGTTACAAAACGAACAGGAGCCTAATGATGACATAATATTGTTGCCAAAAAATGGATCAGATACTCGTTGGTCAGCCAGAACCGACGCCACCAAAGCACTCACTCGTGGCTACAAATATTTCCGGAGCACCACATCAGTTATTTCTGATGATGATGAATCTCAAATTTCATCTGTAAAAATTAAAGCACGTAAGTAGTTTGCACAATATTTTGGCTAAACTGGAGACTGCAATATTGACTGCGTTTTGGAATGATTTATTGTCAGTGTTTAACAAAAATAATCATGGCTTTCAAAAAGTTGATATTGATTTACATCAAGCAGTGGCGTTATACGAAGGCGTGATTATGTAACAGGGATTTAGTATATCTGGAAATTTTGCCTTTTCAGAAGGTAACAAAAGGCAAATGAGACCAGTGTTTAAAGATGGTCCAGCAGAAGAACCTTTCGATGCCACCATGTCCTTTAAAATTAATACATATTATGTTGTAATTGACCGACTTTGTAAGGAACTGTAAAAAAAGGCTGGAAAAGTATACATTTTTGGGTGGACTCTGTTTGGATTTTGTTAAATTTACGGAATTTAAATGATGGCGTTATTAGATAGAACGCAAATCAATTAAAGGCAGTATATAAAGATGATCTTAGTGACGAATTTCCTGAGGATTGCATCAGCTTTAAATCGCTGACAAGCCCAATCTGAAGTCAGCTGGAGATATCTTTAAATATATTCATAATAATAACCTTATTCCAACATTTCCAAATGTATTCTTGGTTATTCCCGTAAGTAACGCTTCAGGTGTTCTACTTTGAAATTAATCAAAACATATTTGCGGAACTCTTTGAGTGACATCATCTGACAGATATGGCTTTATTGTCTATTGAGGGTAAATTACTCAATGACGAAGACACTGACTGCATAATTTCCGCCTTTTTGAATCACCAAGGGAGAAAATGGATAACAAATTAGAAATAGTTTTTGTTGTTTAGTTGTTTTAGTTTTAGGATGTGTTGTTATTGTTGGAATCATGTTTAATTTTGGATATACGTATTTTTTGCCTACCTCCAAATTTTCCAGAAGATTTGTAAAGAATAAGAAAGGATTTATAGAAATTTGTATAAAAGTACAGGTATTGGTCGGGGATCGCAAAAGAATTGCAAAAATGGACGAGAAAGAGAATTGAGGTTACGTGAACATTCTAAGCAATTGAATCTGATCGAGATCTTATAATTTAAAGGTTTTTCAAATATCATATCTCCAGAAACACTGCTAGATAATTCCCCCTTTGTAAAAGTGAACATTAAAAACAGAATAATGGTTGTACCAAAACCGTCTTACTGTTTTTCTTTCCTGTCTACAATTACATAGGTATATTACATTCATTGACTTTAGCGAGTTTTTGTTTGCATAAGAGTACTTATTTGCGTTTATCACATGATGAACTTCTTATATCGGTCATTAATGTCTCTTGATAAACAAAATTGTTAAAATGTTGATATAAAGTGCAGTAAAAAATGGGCCGATTTCCATGGGTAATAAAAAATATGTAAACACCAATTATTACAAAGTTAACGCTAAGCATTATTACGCAAATTAGTGCAAACAATGCCTTGTTAATGTTTAACTGCCTCTATATGCAATGCAAATATTTGTAACTTCCTCTTTGTGTTGGTTGCGACCGCATCATTATTTTCTTTTATTCAGAATTTCAATACCTATGTGGTTATTAGTAGTGGCGGCTTGTCACTGCCTCCCCTGTAAAAATTAAAAAATATTTTTTTTAAATATATGGCTCATTTTTAAATCTATATATGATGCTGATTTGTTAATTTACAAAATACTAGCTAATAACTAAGAATGTACATGCCAAAGTTCTCCTGTATCATTATTATTAGTTGCTAATAAACTTAATACCTAATAAACCTAAATCTTGTAACAAAACTGATTATAATTGCCAACGTTGCCGAAGAACGAGACTAGACGCAGCGTAACATTGTCGCGGAGGTAAGCCTCCAGTATTTTTTATTTTGGAGCCAGAATCATACCACACACATACACTGCGCAACTTATTTAACGCACAACCAAAAAGTTAACTCAAATTTGACGTTATGTATTTTCGACAATTTTTGTTCGTTTTGGTCGATTTTTTTTTCAAATTGTAGGTTTTTCTCTTAGGAATATCACTGTCTTAGTTGTTTTGGTAAAACGAATGATTTTGATATTATACCAGGTGCTATAAAAATGTTGTTTTTTTCCGAAATTTCAAAACGTCCTGTGGGCTATACAAGGTATTGCAAGTTATTGCAATTATAGCCAATTTAAAGCCTCATGTTTTTTCTACATTTTCTTTTTTTATTCATTTGTTTATCTCTGTTACTTCATAAAATATCCAATTTTTGAGTTGACGTGATTTTTATTAAATTTATTAACTTTCTTTTTTGTCAAGTGCTCATTATTTATTACTCATTATACTGGTTCAATGCCTCATTTTGCGTTCTGTTTTCCTTGATATCTTATAATTTATTGAGAGATGCAAGGTGTTTTAGAAGAGAAAAAGGTCTTAAAAGGACAAAAACTCAAAAAACATACCTAGAAAAATGGATTGATTTAATCAATAAAACAACGAATAACAGGAAACAAAACAAAAGTAAATAGAGAATTAGTATCTGCTGTTTTCACCCCTTCCGCGAATGACCTCCCGACATCTTTGGTTCATACTTAAAACCAAAGTTCTGATTAGGTTCTGATCTAGGCCATTCCATAATTCGACTAGGCGTCCTTCCAATTCTTGTAAATTTTGGGGTTATCGTCCCTCACTTAGTAACCGCCGACCGATAAAATCCCAAACATGTTCAATGTGGTTAAGGTCGGGGCTACGGGCTGGCCAGTCTATGAGATCAATTCCTACTTCTTCAAGATAATTTCTCACGATAAGACTCGTGTGGGGACGCGCATTGTTTGCATAAGTAAAAAATTGGGTCCTATATAGGGGGCATAAGGCAAAACATGTGCTTCAAGAATGTCTGTGATGTATCTGTCAGAATTGAGATTTCCATTCACAGTTACCAAGTCCATTCGCCCAGTCAAAGATATTCCGCCCCACACCATGACGGATCCACCTCCATATAAAGTTGTGTGCAAAAAATTGCATTGACTGTATCGCTCATCGGGTCTTCGGTAGACGCGATTACGTCTGTCACAATTATACAAACTGAACCTTGTCTCATCAGTCCAAAGAATACGTTCCCAATCTGCTTCCATCCAATTAACATGCTCATTGGCAAAATTCAATCTGGCTCTTCGATGATCTACTGTTACTGCGGGTCCTCGAGCAGCAATCCTGGGTCTTAAATTTGCCTCCCTCAGTCGTCGTCGTACAGTTTGAACGCATATGAGTGGACCACCTGCGTCTTGAAGTTGTGCTCTTAAATGTGTTGCAGTTATAAATCGTTGTCTTACAGCATTTACTCTTAAAAAGCGATCCTGGATAGCAGAGGTAACACGAGATCTACCTTGACCGGCCCCTCTGGAATGTTCTCCTGTTTCCGCGTACCTTTGAATTGCTCTCGCTATAGTTGTGTGAGACACTCCCAACCTTCCAGCTATGCGGTTGTAACTCCACCCTTCACCATGTAATGTAGCTGCCTCAACACATTCATCACGAGTTAAATTTCTGGTTTGGCGTTCCATTATTCACTAATTATTGCTGGACTGTCAACAAAAAACTAATGACACAGTTGTCAGTTTATGACGTGTAATCTTCGATTTCCATAGCTTGCTAGCTGTTTGAGTTGTCCGATAAATGCATTTCAAAATAAAGTTGTCCGATAAATGCATTTTTTGTTTCAAAACGGTGTATTTCATGAAGTAACAGAGATAAACAAATGAATAAAAAAAGAAAATGTAGAAAAAACATGAGGCTTTAAATTGGCTATAATTGCAATAACTTGCAATGCCTTGTATAGCCCACAGGACGTTTTGAAATTTCGGATAAAAACATAACATTTTTATAGCACCTGGTATAATATCAAAATCAATCGTTTTACCATAACAACTGAGACAGTGATATTCCTAAGAGAAAAACCTACAATTTGAAAAAAAATCGACCAAAACGAACAAAAATTGTCGAAAATACATAACGTCAAATTTGAGTTAACTTTTTGGTTGTGCGTTAAATAAGTTGCGCAGTGTAGTTGACGATAACGCAAACGCTAAGCGAAAAACCAATAAAAACATGGTCTCAAAACCCGCCACGTGGTTTTGATGCCTGCCGCCACACCGATAGGGTGACATTTTCCAAAAATATATCGTAATTTATTATTACCGCGACTTTTTTAATTTTATAATTTAAAAAGCGTCACACGCTTATTTTAATATCGATGTATAGCTTAATACAAATTTTGGAGTAGTTGCAAAATGCAATATTTTATGCAAAATTCCATAAAAAAATTTGGAAATTCCCAAAAAAACCTTAAGCCTCCTCTTCTTAAAATAAGTAAAATAAGTATCATCCGTATAAAGTTAAATTAATACATGACTTAAACGAGGATGATCCAGATCGACGTCTTCAATTCTGCCAGCAAATGTTAGGGAGAATACGCATAAATCCCACTTTTTTAACATATTCCAATTTTTTCCAACGAGGCGTCGCGTCGTTTTCCTTACATGGCATTTCCTTGCATGGCAGATACTGGGATAGTGACAGGCCAAATTGGGCAATTAAGGCTCACATTCAATATCCACAAAAAATAAGTGTATTGGCTTTGGGCGGTTATTATAGGAAGTAGGATTTTGGAGACATATTTCTTTAAGGGAAATTTAACCAGATACACGTATTTAGATTTTCTCCGCAATGACGTAACCCCGCACCTGCCGTAGTGTTCCCAGATATTGACGTGTGGATCGTCATTATCCAGTCAATGAAATCTGGTATCAGCAAGATGGGACACCCCCTCATTATGCAGTAAATGTCCGTCAATATTTACACGAGGTATTTCCCGGATGGCGCGGCGGTTTGATCGAAGAGGGCCTATAGAATGGCCTGCTCGATCGCCTAATTTAACTCCATTGAATTTCTTCCTTTGGGGTTACTTGAAGAGCAAAGTTTACCTAATCCCGAAACCGAGGAATCTGTAAGAACTGAAGGAACGAATATGGCACCACATAAATAAGAGCAGTGTGTCTCCGATTGTGTTAAATAATATTTGGGCGGAAACAGTGGCGTAGTCAGGTGGGCGCCAGGAGGGCGCCCCCCGCCCCTTGACATTCTGTTTATTGCAAGGAGAAGAAGAGATTTGAAAAATATTTGATAACATATTTTGAAAAAAATATCGTATTTTTGTTTGAAATGCCTCAAATATAATATTAAATTAAAATAATTTAATTTAGTCCAAATTGAAATAAAAGTAAAACCATTTTTATTTTATAAGTTGTAAATCATATCTTAAAATAAAATGCGCAATCTTGTAGAATCTATTAAAACAACTACTTACTTTTCCTAGCTATATGCTAGAAAATATTGAATTACACATACAATAGAATTCTGAAGCATTTAAAGAGGGAGTGTTACTTATATGATTTCTATAGTGAGTACCCACTCCCTCTTTAAAGGTGGCGTTAAAGGACGCCACCTTTAAAGAGGGAGTGGGATGACCTAATATGATTTATGTCATTATGTCATTATTATTATGTCAAAATCATTCATATTTAAAATGTATATAAAAATAATTATTTTCAATGTTAAAAAGAAGTAAAAAGATAATTGTTATATCTCACGGCCGGCATTAGCGGCAGCGAACTACCGGTGGGTTCACCGAGTTTCAGCGTGAAATTAAAATTATTAATAATTAAGATAGAGTTCCGGGAGTCGGGACTTCCCCCCTGCTTTCACTTTTTTTTTTCAAATTCACTAACGCCTGTAGTATTTGAGTTATTTCCGAAACTCTAGAGTCCCATTTTTAAATCATTATTTCTTAAGTCTATAACTTTTGCAATTGTTTATATGCGGGTTCAATTTTCATTACGAATCGAAATAGCTCATATTTTAATTCGCAGAATCACGAATTTTTAGGTTTTTCAAGATGTGAACCAGCCTACTATGTCGCTTTACCTAACAAACAACCTGCCATTCCTACCAATGACTTTTTTATCATTCAATTTATTAAACCTGAATCTTTATCACACGATACAGTAATCCATAGTCAGCAAATTCATTTTACTAAACAGAAACCAGTTTGATGTGAACGGAAATGATTCAATCGAATCATCGAACTCCATGGACCTTTTGCACGTGGTCGATAAACATACACTGACAATACAGGCGGCATATCTTCTTAAACTAAGCGGATACTGTAATTACTCCATATTTTATGTCTTAAAATTACAGCCCATATTTTTAAATCGATGCACATTACGTATATGTCGTCAACGTTACAATAGCCATTAATACCTAATTTGCAACAGGTAAAACTTTTACCTGTCATCTATTCAGGTGAAAATAGGTAGCCTTCAACGGCTTACTTGAACAAATAAAGGTATACATATTAAATATATAGGTAAGGGTACTACTAATTGCCCCAAACAAAACAAAGGACGAAACTAATAGGTACTCGCAGCCAGATAATAGGTCCATGGAAATCGCATAAAAGATAAGACCAGTGATTGTTATTAATATTATATTGGGTCTGTAGGTTAAGACAAGATTTTGGAGCGACATGCGCCTCGGGCAAGGTCACTTTCAATTGAGTAGGAACTAGTGAGAAAGAATCAAGAGCTTGTATCTGAACTCGCTAACTGACCAAAAATGGATTCGAGATGTGTGTTTCGGTTGATTTATTCAAGTAGTCAGACTTGAATTTCAACACGCGATAAATTGAAAATAAATAACGTTTTTCACAATTCACAAGTATCCGAGGCACATGGAAACGTTCACTGCATTAAATATAATCTAAATTTTTATTAGCCTATAGTCGCGAATTAAGTTTATTCGTGAAAATACTATAAATAATAATGATAATGGTAGTAAAAATAATAAAATCTTTATGTTTATATACTTTTTTACAAGAATTAGAATACAGTCAAATAATAGGAATTGTCACTTATAATATCACAAGTGCTTAAATTATTTCCGGAAATTTTTTTTTACGCGAATATTTTGAAAATTTTATAATAGATAATTTTATAGATAATTTTCTTAAAATATTCGTGCCGAAAAAAAATTCCAAAAATAATTTACGCTCGTGTGGTATTCGGTAAGAAAATTTCACACCCCAAGTATAAATCAAACTTGACATTTTACTGTCTTCTCAACTGTCAAAAAATGTCCACCTCGCCTCGAAAAAATTTCCGGAAATTTTTCAGGTTGCTGTGGTAACGAATCAAAATAAAATATCTTATTGGTTTTAAAGTAGAGCTGTGAAATGTTCACGAAAAAATTATCATTAGGATCTGAAGAGAAATATGGGTCGAAAACAGACAACTCAACCTTTTTTTTCTTAATCTATCAAATCGGGTCCTTCCATAATTTTGGCATGGTTTGTGCAGACAGGGTCAAGGGGGGGGGGGAGGACGGTAAATTAAAAGCATGGGAAAATTGTTTTTAACGCATATCTCGGCGGCTTTTGACTTTATACAAAAAAAGGTGATAAAAAAATTAAGAGTGCGACAAAACACAAATGCCCATTTAAAGCTGAGCGTAATCGGATAATTAGTTCGTACTGGGGGTGGTGGGATAATTAGAAGAGGGATATGACTACATGTTATATATTTACATATAAGTATAGTATGAAACAAAATTTTAACGGTTTATTTGACCAAGATTGCAAAAAATTTTTGGCAACTAATAAAATATACAAATATATTGCTTAAAAAAACATACTATAAATACACGTCACAGTGAAAATATAGAAAACAGCAACAACAATTCACAAATTATAAAACAAGTGGTGTAAAACGTAGGAATTATACAAATTTTTATTTCAAACAGGAAAATATGAAGTCATGTACATTACCCAAATCACGATTCATCGCATCATAAGCAAGTAGCATCAAATAAATTGTCAAAAATTCTGATATTACAACACCACACACAATAAGGTATCCGCGGCACGTGACATTTATGGGCGTGGGTAGTTGGAGTGGTGGTAAACCAAACGTTATAACATTAGACTGACTTTATTTGAGGAAATATGGCAACTTTGACAACCGACGAGATATAGAGAGATAGAAGTAAAATAAAGTTTACACAGCATTTTGACTGGATATTGTTAAAAATCTACCAAAATTGCAAATGTCTCAAAAAGTTATAACCTCAACCAAATACTATTAACAAACAAAAGAGAATTTAATTATACGAAATTTGGCGTAAGAAATATCAAATGTTCCGTTTAAACTAAAAAAGTTATGGCAAAACTATTACAACGTCGTTTGATTTTTTTATATCGGACAATATTCAGAGAAAAAGAAAAATGATTCCCCTTGATTTTGAGCCGGCCTAGAGCCTCCTCTTTGTTCTGCTGCATAGCAAAAATTTGAAGGCTCCTAGTTCCCCTCCTAATCATCCGATTTTGATCTAGTTGGGCTATAATTAAAGGCCGAAAAAAATGCTGTCTAATGGTAAAATATTTCCACCACCCCATTCCATCATACCGGAAACACCGTTTGAAGAAACGAGTAAATCGTTTTTTTGCGCGCTATGCGTTTGATTGCGACAAAAAAATCATTCCCTAACGCCGTTGTATAGAGTATGAAGAAGCAAAGAAAAAGCCGTTTGATATTTCAAGATCGGTCAATATTGAGAGGTTATGGGCATTTTAAAATGTTTCTTTTCGCCCTCTACTCCCTCTCTTAATTATCCCACCACCCCCAGCCTGTGCCCTCATAATTCCTTCATAATAGCTCTTCCAGGAAAAATAGAGTGGATTATTTTTCCTGGAAGAGCTATTATGAAGGAATTATGAGGGCACAGGCTGGGGGTGGTGGGATAATTAAGAGAGGGAGTAGAGGGCGAAAAGAAACATTTTAAAATGCCCATAACCTCTCAATATTGACCGATCTTGAAATATCAAACGGCTTTTTCTTTGCTTCTTCATACTCTATACAAGATGAAAAATCAATTTGATTTTTCTTATTTTCACAACTACGATTCGCGATATATCGCTTACTAATTATCAGATTTCCTCAGCTTTAAATGAGAGTGTGTGTTAGGTCGTATTCTTCATTTTTTATATCAACTTTATTTTTGTAATGGTAAAAGCCGCCGAGATATGCAGTAAAAATGATTTTTCCAAGATTTTAATTGGCCGTTCCCCCCTCCCTCCCGTGACCCTGTCTGCACAAACCATGTCAAAATGATGGGTGGACACGACTCGATAGATTGGGCAAAATTAAAAGGCAACTAATTTTTTTCGAACACTGGCTTATCTATTTTTAAAATTGTGTCAAAATTGTGTTAAAAATTGAACAATAGTGAAGCATATCTTACTCTTTATAATACGCGTTTTCAATTTTTGGCCTATCTTTATTTTTATTGTTAGGATAGACGAATGGATTTATAAATTAATTGTTGTTTTGTGACGTCATTTTCAATATTGCAACAAATACCTTGCGCGCACGGCGGAAGATATAAACCTCAAATTTTCAAGTATCTTTTGAAAAATTATTCGAAAAATGTAAACATTTTTGCAGAACTAACTTATAACTTTGCGAAAAATAAATTTGCGACAATTTAATTTGCGTAGATTTAATAACGATTTTTTTTAAATCTGACTTTTTTGCAATCCGTCTACTACGAAAAAAGCTATAAGTGAAAGTATAGGAAAAAAATAGTTAGTTTTAGGTACCTACTAGTTGTTTAATAAAAATTGAACCACGCTTCTGTTTTCCCGAATATTCATGTTCCAAAGCGATTAAAAAAGATTGTACTAATTCATTATTCTTTATGCTTTAACTACCGGACATTGTGACTCACTCTCGGCGGGAATAAATAACTATAGCAATCTTGGAGCCAAAATACGGGTTTAATTTGCGCACCTATTATACCGACAAACAAGTTTCTACTGGTACCCTTTGCTGACCATCTGATGGGTTTGAAATGTTGCCCCAAAGAGAAATTGTGTACAAAGGTGCACCGTAGATAACAAGAATAGAAACGAAAAAGGCTGAACAGCTGACTTGTACCGACTTTGTAGGTACCTAAACACGATAAGGGTGGCTACTTATTGAAAAAATTGTATTCTGGTAATTTATTACCTACTCGTGTAAAAGTTGTCACTTAATTGCATCCAGAGCTGTATTGCAATTATGTCGTCACCATAACAGGAAGAAAGTGGTTACGTTCAATAGAATTATGAGCAGTTCTGTATTAACATTAAATTAGACTTTGTTATTACCCTAGGAAAATATTGACCCATCGTTGAATCACCGGGTGTACGCGAACAGATATAGTAGGGGTGCCAGAGAAAAAAAACATCGTGAATTTGGACTTTGGACGGTACCCGCTGAAATAGGGCTTAAATATAGTAAGGTACTAAAAATGAACGAGATACGTGTCATGGCTTATTATTGCAAAATAGTTTTACGTCACTTCTCTGAATAATGGAAATAGTAATGATTTTAGAGAAAAATGTTTCGAACAAAAGTTGTTGAAAAAAGATGCCCAAAAGATGAAATTCTCTTTTAGGGCCATCTTTTATAAAGGTTTTATAAAATCCTTATGATAATATATATATATATATATATATATATATATATATATATATATATATATATATATATATATATATATATATATATATATATATATATATATATATATATATATATATATATATATATATATATATATATATATATATATATACATATATATATAAAAGGTAAGCGCCTTCATAAATAATCTATATTAGGTCCGATATAAGTAACAGTTAATTGATGTAAAGAATCCTGTTGCTGCAAAATTGTGCTTTAGAAACAATTAAAACTCAATTCTATGCTGCAAGCTGCAAAGCAGTTGCATATAATGTTATGTAAAATTTTGTAAACTTCCTATAAATCTACATGGCTATAGTGTATACATATATATGAGCATTAACAAATCATTTTATCAAGTAAGAAAAACCTACATAAGGTTCCTCAATAAAATAGCTCTATATTTATGTAGGGAGAATATTTTATGAGAAATATTAAATATTATCCCATCTAACTGTTTTATAAGCTCTTTAGTGTTGAAAGCTGGAGATCATGACAGTTTATGGTCTCCGATTTCATAGAGCATGTCTCTTGTTAGAGGGAAAGTATATCTAGTGATAACAAAGAAGAGCAGGTAGGTACTAGCCCCTGGACTCTTTCCGGTCTTATGGAAAATCGCATTTTCACCTTTCTTTTACACTTGCATAAAACTTTTATGCCTGTATCTAATATTTTAAGTTTTCCCAAAGTTATATGGCTTGTACGATACAAACTGTTATTCTTTCCATCGACATGCAACATGAAAACCGCGATTTTTTTATTGCTAGTTCACCTGACCATTTGGAATCACCATTTTGCAACCACCCTTTGGAATCCTGCAAATCGCATGCCTATAATTATTAAGACTTTAAATATGCTTTAACTTTGTTTTGTAAAAAGGCAGGCATTATAATATCAGAGAAAACACAAAAGTTTTGTTTTGTTCCAAAAGTGGAAATGCAAATTTCCATATTACCGGAAAGCGTCCAGAAGGTTAGTACCCGCTTTTCTTTGTTGTCACCAGGTACACTTTCACTCCTCCAAAAGGCATGATGTATGAAATCGTAAACCATTAACTGTTCTCATCTCCCGGTCTATAACTTTTGATTTTGAATATAAGCACTTCGATCTTACAAAATATCTACGATATTAGGTATTCTTCGAATATCTTTAATTGTGTATAAAACACTAACATGCCCATTGTGATATTTAAACAATAGCGGTTATAAGTGACATAAATTAAATGATTTAAAACAAAACCTATTATGGTATTATGTGCATAACAACTATAAATTACTGTGACAGTTTAACAATAGTATGTACTGAAATTTTAATTAGGTAAAGGTTGACAAACACTAAATTAGGCTAATCAAATAAAACACAGATATATATTATCTTTTATTGAGTATTTCAACGCTTTGAGTAAAGAGAACAAAGATTAATTTAACTTACCGATTAACGCAACTAATTTTAAGGCATTATTATTTTGAAAACCAAGGTGCTCCATTGCTTACAACCGTCTTGGCATAGAATGAGCCAACGTTCGACAGTAATTTACTTCCACATTTTCCCCAGCGTTCTCAATGACCAACAATAAATAGTTCTTCCCTGTTTTGCGGGCGAAAATTTCTGACATTAATTTCCTTGATCGATCATCTCCAAATGTTTTCAGTTAGATGATGTTGTCGAAGAACCAGCCTCGCACTAATCTGTTTTCCCGCAGTTGTGAATTGGGCATTTGTCCTATTGGAAGGTAAAATAGTCTGGATACAAATAGTCTTGCAGCAAATGTCTATAATGTTCGACATTTAACCTTCCTTCCATGTGCTAGCAGACTCCTGCATTGGCCGCGATTTTATATCAAGCTCACATATTAACAGAAAAACGACGGCTACTATTAACTTGCTTGGTAATTGTTGACATAGAGCAGCTTTGTTTTTTTGTTGCGGTCAGATAACCAAGACTTTTAGCAGCTGCATAGTTACTTATATCGCTCTGTTTATTTCGAAGTCTAGCTGTGTACATTGTCTACAAGGAAGCAGGAAACTGCGTACCATGACAAGCTGTTGCAGCTGTATCAAAGGAGTTTTGTCTTAACCAGTTTATCACTTCTTCATCTTGAATATAAAATTGCTTCTCCTTGCAGCTGCTCCCCCATGATGATATGCTAAATCCTTGCAACTATTTTATTTTCAATATAAATATGCAACATTTGCTAACTTGGAGAAGGTTAGAAATAGCACTTAAATGTGACCCTGCATTAAAATAATTTACAACGCGTGTCTTCTGCATCTGTAAGCTTCACCATGGTTTAAAATTATGAAATGAAAATAAATTTAAGAGGAAGAGGAATCTACACATTACCTCGAATATTTAAAGCCATAATGGGCGTGTTCACTAACTTATAGATATGATATTCACCTTGTGCAACTTTGTTTCGAATATAAATCTCACAGTTTAAAAAAATATTATTATAGCAGTTCGAACACCCATTTGTTCTTGAGACTGGATGACGTCACACAGCCTGGAATATTTGGCAGAATTATTTATGAGAACCAGAGAAATGGAGTATATCTGGTCAGAACGTTTATATTTCAACGGCCACTATCAAAAAGTAGGGAACCAACTTTGGAATATAGTACTTATTACACCGCTGTCATGTTCAAGGTCGTAGGCTTTGTGACGTCACTAGGGAAGGATACGTGACGTCACGTATAAGGGCGCGCTTTATTTCCGATATTTTGAAATTTTTTTCTCGATTGAAATCGTGCTCAAAAAAAATTAAAAAAGTACGGCGAGATTTGTTTTTAGAACACTATCAAATAGAGCAAAAAAAATTTGTGAAAAAGCTCATTACATGAAGTATATAAAATCGTTTACTAAACTGTTCGCTACTGTACCTCCTATTTCAAAAATACCTAACATCTTGTATTATGCAAGTACTTTTTACTTAAAAGTTTATTTAATTTGGCTTCATCTTTTATGAGACCTTTTAACTTTAAATAATAAAAATAAAAAACTCATAAAGAAATCTGTATTTCAATAATATTCATATGACTGGATTGAGTTAGTCGAGAAATTTAAACGGGATATACCGAAAACAAAAAACTAGATTATAGCATTATAGGTAATTCATTTATTATTCAAATAAATTCAATCCAAATTGCACTTATACAATCCTGTAATAAGAGCGCAAATAAAATTAATATGTTGCGAGGTAAATAAAAATTACAGTTATAATATCATGCTGTACAGTTTCAGGAATGAGATGCCATATTTTACGGGTTTCGTTTATGAAATCAGTTCTTTGTGGTGTAATAAGTAGAATATCCTAGATATCTATGTAGGTACCTTAACATTCGGGTACCTACAATAAGCTTGCAGATAGGTACATAATAATTCCAGTACTAATGGCTATTATTATTATTGGAGTATAGTAAACAATAACTAACGTTTAGGCGATTCGAAAAGAATAGTTGTTTATGTAACAAGTGCAAAAAGTAAATGTTTATTGCACGCGACGTGAAAACACGTGCAATACACACTTTTTGTACGAGTTGCATAGAATATTTTTTCTATGTTCATGCAAAAACCAAATTTTTTTAAATTTAGGTGGCATTAATGTCATGACATTTATTAGGTGACATGTCATGATCTTTATGTTAAAACACTATGGTAGAATGACAGATAGATGCGTGCAATAAAAATTTTATTGTACTAGTGCAATAAAGAACCAGTTTTTGCATTAAATATAGTTCAACAAAATTTTGTTTTTTGCATGAACTTAGAAGTAATTAATTATAGATTATAGCATGGAAAATTAATTATATTAATTATATTATCGAAAAAATAATAACATTTATATGTTACTTGGAATATATGAATAATAAATGTTCTACTGCAGGGAATACTTTGATATGAGAGCAAAATATTTCTAATATAACAGGTCAAACCTAAAACAACCACATTTACATAAACCGTTATAATATGTACCTACTTACTTGCGTCTGCAGTTTGTAATTCAATGAACCTTTAAGGCAATTTACCGGACAAGAAAATATTTGCAATGTTGCATTTGCATAAGTTACTTACGTTTTTAATACTAGCTATCTAGCTAATTCAGCTTAAATGCTGAATATGGTATAAATAATTGTCTACCAAATAAAAGTCCTAAAGGTCGATAGCTTATAATTACCAAAGGAAGGAGTTTGGTCAGTTATGGCCCTCAAAAGTTTAAGTTATGGTCCTCAAAAGTCCTTAAACTTTGCGATGTTGTCGGATGGCAAGTTATAACAGTTATTATAGAGGATTGTAAAATTTAGATAAAAATATATTTTAAGAAGAAAGAAATATCTATCATTAAAATAACAAGAAAAAAATGAAAACTTGAGACGTAGGTACTATAAGGTTTTGGATAAACCTACAGTACCTACCTTAATAACAGTTTCTTACATAATAAATTAGAAATTGTGTTAATTTAAAAACAGACAATATTTGTATTTATAATCGTTAGGTAGGTAACTTCTAATTTCTAATCTTATTTTATTTTGATTTACCTACTTCACGTTTTGCAGTTTTCATCACAAACTTATCTATTTTTTTCTGATTGCAAATAATTGATTTTGAGTGTTGCTTAGAAAATGGTTGAAAATAGACATAACATAACATAACCCTTAACCTGACTCTTTAATTTTTAAATCTCAGCTGGCCTGGCGCTCTTGCGTAAGAAATGTTAAACTAATGCGCGACATACGTCCATGCAAAACAGACATTTTAATTTCAAATCTTTTGTATATTTAACTCATAGGTCTAAAAAATAATTTGGGCTTGAATTATACAGAAATATGTTTAAAATTTGACGCATAATAGGTTTAAATACTAAGAAATACCTAAAACCCGAGAAATTCCCGTCTGAAAACACTCTCCCATAGGAATCTCAAATTTCGCGCCCGGATTTTCCTAACCTATCTAATATGGTCAATTGAGACTTCAACATAGTTGTTTGTGTTTTGTGCTCTAGTACATAACGATTATCTATAAAAGTGACACCACTGATCTCGCCATTCTCACATTTTTTTACTCAAAAAAATTTATGCATTTACATCCTTCACACAAGGTATGAAAATATCCCTCAAATTTTTTTTCAGGAATTCTAACATTAGTTTTTTCGGTCTTTAACATCTAAGCGATTCTTTGTATCCCACAACCATCTCAACACAGCCTGACATACGTGAAATGAACATTAAATTAAAGAAGTTTGTACAAATACCAATTTTAATGGATTACGCTCTGCGGTACTATCAGCAGTACTGCGATAGGTACTATCAGCTTGAAAATAGTTTTGAATGATAAAAATCTAATACATTTATTCTGTACGCTCTTCAAACGGTTAATATACACATTGTACATTAATGATGACATAGATATATGATGACATAATATATTTTTATTACTAAATTCATATGTATAATATGGTGGTGTACTTGGCTAATTGGATTGATATGATGAAAATCTATTTTTTTTTAGTTTTCTTGCAGATCACATTATTTTGAGTATTGAGTATGAGCATAACACGATAATACAACAAAACACGGTTAATGTTATAATATAGGTATATATTTATGTACGTTTTTATCCGAATTTACATATTATGTATTAATAATTAATTAGTGATTTATTATGATTAATACATTATATATCACTGAATTATTTTATATCAAACTGTACCTAATTGTCTTATATATAATTTGTCTCATTATTATTTATTATATCGTGTAAAAATATTTCCCAAAGAGGTCAATTGGTCCGGAAATGAAACTACGTAACTGTATTAACTAATATATCTAGATTCATCATCAAATTGTTCAATTAAGCCTAATAATTCACTGCAAGCTTCGGTGAACCTATCCGAAATTTAACTGGCATGGCATTATTAAACCGCCAGAGGCATATGATTCGGAAAAATACGTTACCAGATAACCAGATAAAAGATTTCGATTGCTCCCACTTCCCAACTTCTCATCCCATGCCAGGAGGACTTCTGTGAATAGTGTGAATAGTGTGAATCTGTGAATGTGAACACCGTCAACACCGCACCGCACAAATACAACGAACAGCTGTTTCGTATTATGGGGAGTGGGAGAAAGGCCACTGAAAGGCCGATTGAGAACAAGAATTCAAAACAGTTCAGTCTTCAGTCCCGTTCGCGTTGTGGTTGTCGTGAAGTTTATGCAAGCTGGTTCATGTTAGTGAAATCTTTAGTGACATTTGTGGATCATTATTTAACGCAAAGGAACTAAAATGGTTCGTAGTTTAGCTCAGTGGACAAAGACACTAAGTTTTCCAGCGCGGATATCGCCTAATAAGAGCTCTAAGGAAAGTGTTAACATTCATCAAGTTAGTCCGACGATCACCCCAACCCTCAGCAACAATTCCTTGTCTAAAAACAACGAAATTAACACTATGATGAATAACAATCACTCTTCATTGACCGAAGTTAACCAAGTAAGTCGCTGTAATAGGAACAGGCAATGAAAGCCAATTAAGAGCTATTTATATCTTAGTTCTTCTCTCAGAAGTTATTTATAACTCATTCATGAATTTGTTCTGCAACTACGTAAACATCTTCATAAAAATTGAGTCAATTAGAAACTAATAAAGTTTAGTGAAAACTGATGATGCAGGATATTATGAGATTACTGAGATTAGAATATTATAGTTCCATATGTATATTTATATTCACGTCATAGTATGCATATTAATATGATGTTCACATGAATAAAGAAATTAGGTAGGTATATTGAATCGAGATAACCACATATAGTGGGTATTCAACTAGTGGAAACACAAGGCAATAAACAAGTTGGAACAAGTTTATAGTTGGGTCACTAAACTAGCGCTCAGTTATTATATGTATTAGTGTGTAGTAAATAATATACTTATTATACCTATATATTAAAAACTAGTTTAACTAAGTATTTTACCTGATAAAATTAAATATTCGTCATGAGTGCCGATCTTTGAATAAGAATGGGTAAACCTTTGTTTGAAATTTGATAAATGTATGTGTAGTGGATTTAATCAAATGTTTATTGAGTCTTATCCATTTAGGAAATTTCTTGTTATTAGTGATTACTTTAACTGCCTATTTCGTGCTGGAAAGGTCAGCAAAAAGTCAATATTTAGCGTGTTATACGGTACCATTTATTTCTGTTTATGAGTATGCCATCCACAAAAATATATTATACCTAGATGTAAGACATTATCATTATAGTACCTCACCTAACGCGTATTTTATTGTGTCTTATAGTTAGGTTAAAATATAGGAGAGACCGGGGCGCATTGGTCACTTTTTCATAAAAATTTTGATAACAAAAAAAATCGTCTTACAGCTTCAATTTTAAAGTAACAGTACACCTACATGTTTGTGCGATGAAGTTTTTATAAAAGTGCAGAACATGACCATGATGCCCCATACCGGGGCACCTTGACCCATCAAAGAGGCTCGGTGGACGTGGACATGTCACCATTACATAGTAGAACACTCGAAAAAAAAAACATAAAAATGATACGATTCATACAATATTATAAGACTGCAAATCAATATTAAAACGATATTTGCCCTGGCAGTTCCACCAGCCTGAACTGGAGAAGGAAGATGTAATACAATGTCAAAATCTATAGTAGAGTGATCTTGTACAGTAGGAAAAATAAAATTGTTGCTGTGCTTGCGTAAAAAATTGACAGTCACCTCGAATTAGCCAGAATGAATATCTACGCCTTTACCTATGTAATATTTCAATGTTTTTTTGTGGCAAATTTCACCAACACAAAACTATTTTCTGCAACATCAGTGATGTCTAAATGACTGGATCTGGTTGTCCTAGTTCAAAATATGAAACAACGTCATCACTGTCTGCCAAAACAACATTTGTATCGCTTTCACTAGATTTGCTTAAATCCCTCTTTTTTGTTTTTTTTATATTTTCCAGTAATTTCTTTAGAGATCTTTTTTTACCGCTTTCACCTTAGGTTTCAGCTTAATATTTTTCAACTTTTTATCTTCTTCCAATCCATTTATTTCTGGCGTAGTTGTTAAAGTGTTGTCTTTCGCTTACGCTTATTGAAAACTTTCAAAGGTTCCTTAGTCGCTTTCGGGTATGGTAGAATCATATGGGGAAGTACAGGCTGTTTTTCGGGAGTAGAGTTTCCATAAAATATTGTAGTCTGAATTGAGGTGTTTGGGGCAAGAGTTGCGTCTGCATTTGGAACGCTCATTTGACTACAAGTGACCAGAGAATCATCAAACCCAGCGAATTTTGAAGTCGATGGCAATCAGTAACGTGGTTGTCCATTGGTTGTTGAAATTTTTAGTTGTTTACTATAATTACCTACAAGCATCGTTGGTTTGTATGTGGTGGTAATATCAATAACAAAACGCCACTATCTTTGACCATTTTTACTGCCCGGATGCTAATAGGAGCTTCATGATTGTCCGCGATAAGCATGCACACTGGAGACATTTTTGAAGCATTTGAAAAAGTGATTAAGTGTTTCAGCCACTCTATAAATAACTCTGCATTTATCCACCCCGATGGATTAGCAAATCCGACGGTTCCACATGGGGCCCCTTTGATCATATGGTGCTTAGATGTATTGAATTTCCATATGCATTAATGGCACAACACACTGTAGTAGTTTTGCCTCTCTCGGCCGAGGTAAATAGACTCACCTGTTTGCATCCCTTTTGAGCAAGAACATTTACAGAATTTTGGGCAGTTGTTAATCCGGTTTCATCCATATTATATAAATATATTGGTAGGTCCGAGATTATATTTATCATAAACTGTTCAAGGTTATTGAAAACCTTGGTAACTATAGGTATATTGAATCCCATTGATCTCGCTAGGAAGTGGTTTCAGGAGTTATTATTGCTATAGCATTGTTTCGTTTTAAAAAAAATATTAACCAGTCCTCTCCGGCAGACTTTTTTCCTCCCAACTTTTAGGCATTCTCTTCTTATTGGCTCTAGCAAATGCAAATGCAAGTTTACGTGCAGCTTTCGATGTTAAACCATGGTGGAGCTGAACACATTTTATTAGGTAATTCGCTAATAAAAACTTAATTTTTTTCAAATATTTGAATTAGGTGACATCGGTGGTATATCATCGAGAGTTGCGTTATCCCAGTTAATGTCTAGATTTTTACACTTATTTATGTACCTTTTGAGTGTTGTTCTAGGAATGGCAAATGTAGTTGATGCTCGTTTAATGGACAATCCACCAATTTGGGTGCTTTTAACAGCTTCCAACATCAAATTTGGGTCCGTTTCTCCTATTTGAGTTTTTCTTTTTCTACTGCGAACCATTTTTCAGCTCTAAAACGAAGCAAACATAGTTAGCTAACGAAGCAATATCAGAGTTTTATTAAGAAAATCAATAATTAGTTTAATTTGGGGTTCAATGGTCACTCCTCTTGAATCAGTGTCCATTGTACCCCGGACAGCGCTGGCCACTGTGTCCCAATGTTTACAAATTTAATTTTTGATCGGATTTTCTTAAAAAAAAGCTTATATGTCTTATTCTATTCTCTTATACAATCCTAATTTGCTTGCATATATTAGTGGTTATAAAACAATTGCTACATAGGTACCGACAAATTCCTGACACAATTATCGTTAAACTTGCACTATTTTTTTTCACACGCACACGGACAAAGTGCTGCCCCGTGAAGTCACCATCCGAGGGCCTACGAGATACCGTTATTACGGGCTTTATGTAGTTATTGAAGTATGTCTGAAATCGGTTTAATGTAGTTTTGGCGATCAATGCTTGGATGTTGCTTGGACGACCCAACAACACCTCTAATAAGGACAAAGTGCTGCCCCGTGACGTCACCATCCGAGGGCCTACGACGTGACGTCACAATAGTATTTAAAGTAAGCACTTTGTCCTTGTATTAGAGATGTTGTTGACACAATACGAGGTTCATCGAATTATGCCAAGACGTCGCGTTCATTTCTGTATTAACTGCGCTCTGTAAGCGCGTTCGGGGCCTCACTTATAGATGGCAGCGCCGTCGAGCTATAAATGGAACAATTATTAGGAAGCGGCCACAGTGCCCCGATGTCCAACCAACCCCGGTCTCCCCTATATTCATTCTTAAATACCTACCCTGAAATATTTACTTAAAGAAACGTTTTGGATAAAATTTCTCTGATATTATCGAGGATATTATATAGGTATAGCGATTCGATATTCTTTACAGGGCCGGGGTGATTAAATTTCTTGTGATAGCGAGTCAATATTTGCAAAGCATGCCTAATCTATAACACCAGGAGGTTCTTTGTAGGTATGCCGAGACATTAAAACTAAGATTTTTTTTATCATTTCGCAACTTTATCATGCTAATAACCATGACACCACAAGTTACACGAAATCCAGATAACCTTAATTTATTTAAAATCTAAAAATAAATTGTCTAAGTACTGAGAGAATAGTAAACATAATTTCGTAACTGAAACGTATTATGTAGATGTACACCTGAAATGTTACTAGAGCAATTAAAATTCTTAGACATATGTTAAATAAATAATACCCACGCTAAATATACGTAAATATAATAATTAATTTTAAGAAATCAAATTAAAAAAGTTGCTGGCAAAAAATAGGTGGGTGCTATACCAATTTCCAAATTGAGTAAGACTTTATCGGATCCACTTTATGGCGTTTTCGTTAAAAATTACGGTATCTTGACCGAGAGAAGCGGATGTAATGAAACAAAACATACCAAATTATACAAATTATAGACACAAAGATAAATGCCATAAATTCAAGTTCAGTAGATATACATACCTACCTACAGTCACTTAAAATTTGAAAACGTTTTCAACAACGATGTAGATACGTTCAGTGCGGTACATACTAATTCCCTTTATTCAATGGTAGAGTTTAAGGCGGTGACGGTAATTTCTAAAGTAACCTTTAAGTCATCCAATTCATGTGAGATATCGTTAATGGGTGATTCTTCTATATACTCTTGTAAATTAGGGAATCTCTTGGATGTTCAATCATCAAAACATAATATATTTTATCTTTTCCTATATACTTAATGCTTATTCAATAAATTATGCGATACTTTTCTCATGCTGGTCTCATCTTGCTACTTTTGCATAATAAATTTAATTATGATCGTATTTTATGAGTGGGGGTGGATGGAAATCCCTAATATTCATCATACACCATCTGGGAAATATTTGGTGTAATAATAATATTCTCATCATGAGTCTCATTAAATACTTCTATAAATTTATACGATTTCCTTGTTCAATATTTCAAGGTGTCTAATGGTTGAACGTCTAGGCAAAATGCCGCTGCTAATGGTATTCCTATATTGATCATATTCCAGCACATATCAACACTTTATATGTTGATATCTAAGAAAATCTCTTGTTGAATCACAAATCCTTCATTTTAAATATTTAGATTAATACAGGTACCGAACAAAAAACATGAAATAACAGTAAATCTGATATTTTACTACAATATCCTGTGGATTATCAAATAACAGAATATTGGGGTATTATTTTGCACTCTCTATAATATATTTCTATTGTTCATAAAATATCAAAAAAAAAATCTGATCAGCTGACTTCATGATTCAATCTATATGACTGACATACCTAAGTTTGATAAGATTCAGTGATTTGATTTTTCATCATATCTTACTGATTAAACATTTTTAGACACTATAGGGCGTTTAAATGTCTTTTACCGTAATACTTAATATACTATTACATCGTTTATGATCAAGATTCATACATTTAATCCCTCAAATTATAAGAAAATTAAGGGACTCGTCACTTTGTCACGAGGCTTGCGAGGAATAGTCTTGAGTAGTCTAATATATAGAGATGATGAAGAATGAGATAAAAATATACAAATATGAGGTTTAGGTATGTTCTTAAATCTCTTTTTTGCAATTTAGATTTTATTTGATAACTTAGAAACTTCATTACACTTCATGCTTGGTCATATCAGGCTTATTCAGACTGCAGGCACTGTATGAGAGCAATTAAAAATTATTATATGGCGCCTAGAGGAGACACCGAACCCAGTTCCGTCTATTGAAGATTGCGAAGTAATATTTATTATCAGTTGAATAGAGTCAAGTGTTTTAAGTGTGATATAATTCGGCTTGATAATCCGCAACTGTCGAGATATACACTAGCCTAAATTACATTTGACCTCAATTCGTGCCACCCGAGGTGCCTGCAACCTATAACGTTTCATGTAGAATTATTATAGTATTCCTATTTAACTACATTCGCAATTCATGTTGTATAAAAATTAACAAACTCTGTTGTCATATATGCACTTGAATATAGAAAATATTTCTCCAGCAAAAAGCTTAGGTTTGAATTGACGTCGTAAAAGTAGCCAACATATATAAGTAACTAATAAGGTATACATATTAGCTACAGCAGTCATATTTTACATATTTTAAAAATAAGTAAAAGTAGCAAAAAGTAGCAAAAATATATACGTAGGTCCTAATAAGTTATCCATATAAGGCTTGTAGTCTTTGTGTCAGCTGCTAATTCTTAGTTTATATTTACGTTTATGATAGGTAGAGGTTTATTAATGTTTCTCAGAGTGGTTTAGAGGACCGGAATTACTTATTGTGGAAAATTTTATTTTAAAATATTTGAACATTACATACAACTTTTCAATAAATATACTAAGCTCTCCAAAAACACAAAATAAGTGCAAGTTATGTATCTAAAAATCCCTATCCCTATCTAATACCATCAGTAACGGCGTCTCTCTCTCTCTCTCTCTCACTCTCACTCACTCTCACTCTCACACTCACTCACTCACTCACTCACTCACTCACTCACTCACTCTCTCTCACTCTCTCTCTCTGTGTGTCACTCACTCACTCACTCCCCCCTCTCCCCCTTCCTCTCTCTCTCTTACTTTCTCCCTTATACACAAATATCTGACTCCCCGAGTTGAAGCATTGTGATAGTAATGCGGGGTAGAGATATTGTTATTTAAATAAAAAAATATCCTCGATTACTATTGACGTACTGACGTGACTTTCAGATTTTTCATTGGTATATGTATTTTTGCCTTACATGTAACTTATTCGATACATAAACACTTTTTAATCTACTTACTATTTATTAAATATAGTTTATAGTAAATAGATATCTTACTGTAAAATACTTTTTTATTTTCATAAGGTATTAATTTCTATTTGTAGAACTAAGTACGAAAACTGTTGTCATTCGAAAGGAAATTAAAGAAATTTAAAATTCCACAGGTATAGGTATAGGTGGACTTTTATATCTTGATCCTACACTACTTCCGTATTTAATATTTTCAACCACTGATGAATCAATTCTGATACACTCATAGTAATCTTAAGCGCTAATCCGAACATGAGTCAATGCCAAAAAGATCATCTGTATGAAAATAATCTACCATCGGAATCAACATTTAAGCCATCTACGATCCCATTTATTTAGAAAAGTTTTTTCCATTAGTATTTTCGATTATAAATACCTAATAGTTACTTTACGTGAAAAATGAATGAATGTCGGTCCTGGTGGAAGGCGGACGCGAGCCTTCCAGGCGGGCGCAAAATAGTAAGGCGGGCAAAATGCCTGCCAACAAATCGGATAGCATGATATAATTTACAGTACATCTCATATATATAATAAATTAAAGAAAAAAGTTTTTTATCACACGCGCCGACTGACTACTCAAACAAAAACCGCTACTTCCTTGAATACCTTTCATCTTTATCTAACGAAGTACTTGGAGTGCTCTTTATCTAAGATGCGAAGACTGTCGACGTCTTGAGATATTTTTTATTTCCTATATTTAAGTATTTCCTATATTTAAGAGATTTAAGAGATGAAGTAGATGTAATTCCCTACATCTACTTCACTAAAATCTTCAATTTTTATTTTGAAATATCCAAATATTAAAGCCAATTTGATTGTCAAGTTGATGCGAATAAACGTAATGGCAACTCAATGTTACCATTTTACAAAACATCCTCATAGAAAATTTGTTCGAACAAAGTGAAGATATCTCCAATGAATCACATATTTATTACTGTTAGTCTAGTTTGATACAGATTTTCGGGTACTACAGTAAAACAATAACCTTGACATTCCAGAAAAAAATTGCGGTGTTAAGGCCTTGTTTCGTTGCGATCGTCGTCGGCGGCGTCCATCGGTTACCGACCAACGCAGGCTTCATTATGGATGTTAACTTATCTCGGTAACTTATGCTGTAAACTTATGCCGTTAACTTATTGTGCCATGGTTCACGAGGGCTGGTTCATGATGGATGTCAACTTATTCCGGTAACTTTAAAAACTGACATTGACTAGCCAAGTAATTTTATATCCATCGCGCAGTCAGTACACTGTATTAGCTTATAAAATTTAATTTTAAAAACAATAACCAATATTGGCAAACAAAGAATCACACAAAACGTAAAAGCGGCTGTCAGAGTTCCGAATGACAGATAACAGCTGAGAGTCTCCCCCTACATGAAATGGCGTGATTGGTAGAAACTTATTCCGTATGCTGTAAGAAATAAAATATCGCCAACTAGGTATTAAGTTAACGGCATAAGTTAACATCTTATTCTATATATCGTGAACTGACGTAGACGTATTGATTTTGCGTTGGCTCAATTTTAAGGGTTACAGCATGAGTTTAAGTTAACATCCATCATGAACCAACCTTTACTGCTCTTACCTCTTAAGGGTTTCTGAAGAAGTGGGTTGGTTGAAACGTGACCGTTCATGGTAACTTAAATTATTGTTTATGTGATCATGGAGCAGTAGTGTGCATCCGTTTTCAACGCGTGAGTTTTGTTTGCCCAACCTCCAACTGCAGCAGGCATATAGATGATGGCCCTTCATTCACAAACAGTGATGATTAATTATAGTTATTGATAATGATCAAGTACAACAGTACACCATCGTCTTCCCCTTCCAGTAAAATAAATGCAGCTACTAATCTATTTTCGTCCATGTTTGCAGTAAAATATTACCATTTCCTTCTACCACATCTAGCAGAATCATGTATGGAGATGACGAAGGTGGCGGCACACCGCATTCAACGAAACCACTCACACGTCGACCGCTTCTATCTGCCGCGTTCATCAAACGCGACCGACGGCGATGAAGGTCGTAACAAAACCATCCCTGGACTAATATGTCGGCGATTTATGAATTCGAATATTTCGGCGATTTATGAATTCAGGAAATGCGCATGTTATCACCAATGTTTTTATTTTAAATTACTGCATTATAATGGCGTAATATACTACTGACAATATCTTCTTATTATTAGTCCAGTAATTAAAAAAATTTCCATCGCACTAAATGTAATCTGAGATATTTATTCAGTAACTGTTAGCGCAGGGATTATACATACATCATAAAACCACAAATATGTTCTCGGGGTGGCGTGGAATCCACCCAAAAAAACACCTATTTGGTGAGAAAACCATTGTTTCGCCAATAACTCGTTAACCGTTGAGGATATCAAAAAATTACTTATAAAAAAGAAAGCTTGACTAATTTCGTAAAACAAAGTTCTGTTTAATTTTTTTTGTATATACCATAGTTTTCGAGAAAATTAATATTGAATAAATTCAAAAATTTGTAGTTTCAATTTTCGCTTATTTGAAATTCCTGGCGCGCGGCCTTAAGAGTAAATTGAATTGCTCGAAAACTAAGCAAGCTAGGAAGAAAAATCAAAATGGGTTTTGAAGGGGATAGAAAATGCTTTCATTTGTTGCCATTTTTGATGGCTTATGATATTTATCAGTACTTATATAAAAATAACAATATAATGTAGTTATTACTTGATTTTTTGTTTTACAGGCGCATAAAAAATAAACTGATTTAGTATAAGTTATACATGTATTACCTTTTAGTTTAAGGAAAATTATTTGTTTTATGTTCAATTGTACTCCAAAAAAAATTACAATATTTTCATTATTAAAAATCACACGACACAGTGGTACGTAAATTAGTAAAAAGTCATTAGGAAACCGAAATCGCAGTATAAATACATTATTTGTTATTTACAAGTAATGTCATTCGCAAATACGAACATTTTTGAACGTCTAACATGTCCGTTCTAACATGTAACATGGGATATCCGATTTTTCCGAATATACTTACGCCGTCCGCAGCTTATTCACCACTATTTTATACAGGGTGAGTCAGTTTTTTGTAGACAAACTTTAACAGGGGATAGAACGCACGTTTTCAAAAAGAAAAGTGCCTATAAATATATGGCCGATCTAGCTTCCTAAGGAAGATACAAGGTGTTAAAGTTTCATTTCTTTTTACATTAATGTGTAATATTTTCTGAACGGAATGATATATTCACTAAATATTTTACACATATCTTAACCTGCATAGGATCAACATGTTGTATTGTTCCTGTCGAAAATACTATAGTGGATGTTACTTTTTTCGGGTACTTCGGATATTCTGCATAATGGAACTTTTTTTTCGTACGCCACTGACATTATGTGATACATATTTCTAAAATAACGGCCCCTTAGTAACAATTTTGATCTCTTGTAATTTTGCTCTAACTACGACAGTTTTAGAGATATTGGCCGTTGTTTCTCTGACAGTGTAATGTCGTTATTATATTTTTTTTCTCGAATTTTCTTTATGACTTCTAAACGAACGCTTAGATTTTTTCATGTTTGGGGGATAATGCCTATTAATTAAGGCGCATAAAAAGCGGTAAGAATGTTCAAAAACGTGCACAGTGGCGGGGTGGAAGGGGTGCTCCACCCCTTTCGTAAACAGAACATCTACGCCAAAGACTATTTAAAAAAAAACTGTTATTTTCATTATCTACATACAGTTTAACAAAAATAATGTCCCTTCTTCTGTTTCGAAATTCCTGTGCGGTTCCTAGTTATTTTGATTTTTAGTGTTTGATGTGGTACTAAATTAAGTAATTTATTTATTAGCAATAATAATTATCGGCTAAATATTTAATTCTTTCAACGAAACCTACCTAAATATGGTGTGTTAAGGATTCTAAAGAGCCGAAATCTCTTATTCTTTATCTTTTTCCAATGTAGTCAAAATAAATATTTGTTATATCAAGCCTTACTCAAATACAATACTTTTATATGTTGAAATCTGTTAAATTACAAATGTACTTACAATACAATAGATTATTGTGCAGTTGCCAAAAGTCTTAAAAATTTCCTTTAAGTTTTATTAAACTTGTGCATGTACCAATTTCTGTTTCAATTTTTGTTGTTGTTTGCTAAATAATTTCCATTTAAAACTAGCGTATTTGTAACTGTACGTAATAATTGCAACAAAATATTATACTCCTTGGAAAACAAGTAAGCATTATGTCATATTTTGAAACGACAGTTTGACGTATTACAAGTTTATCTACAAACAATTTTGCTTCATCTTGAATATTTTCACTGTTATTAATTATTATTTTTAAGATTAAAAAGTTACTTTATGTGATTTGCCAGATTTTAATTAGTGTAACATGCCGTTTACATTTACAAATAGCGAACAAGCCGACATTCATTTTATTTATGGGTTCGCAAATGGGAATTCAAGATACGCAGCTAGGGAGTATCGAAGAAGATTTCAAAATAGACGACAACCTCATCATTCCGTTTTTGTGAGTATCCACCGTCGATTTGTTAACCAGGGTTTGAAAAATGTACCCGGGGGCCGACAGAATAACCGTGGACGAGATAGAGACCGTATATTGCGGGAATTTAATAGGAACCCAACGACAAGTACTCGACGTGCTGCTATTGCTCTTGGTATTTGCCAAAGTAAAATTTCCCGGGTTTTAAAACGGGATCATAGACGCCCATATCATTTTCAACCTGTTCAAGGTTTATGTCCAGGTGACGCTGAACGAAGACTTACTTATTGTAGGTGGGTTCTTAACTCCATTCAAAATAATAGGGATTTCTTATCCAATATACTGTGGACTGATGAATCTTGTTTTACTCGTCGTGGTAAATTTTCACAATCTGCATGTATGGGCACATGAAAACCCACATGCCATTCGACCACGAAGTTTTCAACATGAATTTAGTACAAATGTCTGGATTGGAATTTACGGCAACCACGTGTTTGGACCTTATTTCTTGCCACAACGTGTAAATTCAGAAAATTTCCTACAATTTTTAGAAGAACACCATGGTAATATATGGGAAGTCATTCCTTTGAATTTAAGAAGACAGTCTTGGATTCAACTTGATGGGTGCCCGGCCCATTATGGCAGAAATGTAAGAAATTGGCTAAACAATAACTATCCAGGGAGGTGGATAGGTCGTGGAGGTCCAGTGGCGTGGCCTCCCAGATCCCCCGATTTAACACCACTTGACTTTTTTGTGTGGGGATTCATTAAGGAAATAGTGTATACCACTCCGGTTAATACACTTGAGGAACTTCAAAATCGCATTAGAGATGCTTGCAATGAAATAAGGGTGCATCATTTAGTTAACTTAAGACGTTCTATGATACGTCGCAGTGAAATGTGTATTGAGAAGAACGGTTTACATTTTGAACAAAGTATCTAATTTTATGTATGTAGGTACTAGTGTTATTGTTATTAATTCTTGTAATTGTTATTTATAAATCATTATTGCTAACAATTGTTATTTATTCCACAATTATTATTGTTAATTAAATATTGCTATAAATTCAAAAATGTTTATATCTCCATAAACATTAACATCAATGTTCATCTAATGTTTTTTTTTGTAATTGTAATTACTTGGAAAGAGATAAAGATATTTCGGCTTTTTAGAATCCTTAACAAACCATATTTAGGTAGGTTTCGTTGAAAGAATTAAATATTTAGCCGATAATTATTATTGCTAATAAATAAATTACTTAATTTAGTACCACATCAAACACTAAAAATCAAAATAACTAGGAAACGCACAGGAATTTCGAAACAGAAGAAGGGACATTATTTTTGTTAAACTGTATGTAGATAATGAAAATAACAGTTTTTTTTAAATAGTCTTTGGCGTAGAAGTTCTGTTTACGAAAGGGGTGGAGCACCCCTTCCACCCCGCCACTGTGCAAGTTTTTGAACATTCTTACCGCTTGTTTTATGCGCCTTAATTAATAGGCATTATCCCCCAAACATGAAAAAATCTAAGCGTTCGTTTATGTCATAAAGAAAATTCGAGAAAAAAAAATTATAATAACGACATTACACTGTCAGAGAAACAACGGCCAATATCTCGAAAACTGTCATAGTTAGAGCAAAATTACAAGAGATCAAAATTGTTACTAAGGGGCCGTTATTTTAGAAATATGTATCAGATAATGTCAGTGGCGTACGAAAAAAAAGTTCTATTATGCAGAATAGTCGAAGTACCCGAAAAAAGTAACATCCACATAGTATTTTCGACAGGAACAATACAACATGTTGATCCTATGCAGTTTAAGATATGTGTAAAATATTTAGTGAATATATCATTCCGTTCAGAAAATATTACATATTAATGTAAAAAAAAATTAAATTTTAACACCGTGTATCTTCCTTAGGAAGCTAGATCGGCCATATCTTTATAGGCACTTTTCTTTTTAAAAACGTGCGTTCTATCCCCTGTTAAAGTTTGTCTACAAAAAACTGACTCACCCTGTATAAGTAGGTAGTAAGTTTCGAAACTATTGCATTTGTCGAAGGTGGAACCCATTTTTGTCTTCGTTTATTAGGCTAGATTATAATTATAAATATTAAATAAATTATTTGATATGATAGGTACTAGGTAGGTACCACCTAGTTTGACGACCTTGGCTCATTTATACACTTATCCAAATAACGGTTAAAATATATATACAAATTGCTTCCTTCCAAATTGCAACAGTTATGATTTCTATTGTCTATTAAATATGCAAGAGCTATCGCCCCATAAAATAAGTAAATGGATACACATCTGCCGTTTTTTGCCATTTATTTTGACTTTCCTATATTACTTTCTTATATAAATTAGTTCCACCTAGTGATTGCTATACTTACTATGCGTAGGTACAATTAATTATCTATGCAATGTTTATTTTATACAAACAGAAAACACCAAGAATTATTATGTCTTCCAAAATTGAAATGATTCATATAACAACAGGTATTTATTTAACAGTATAGGTATTTGTTGAACTACAAGATAATTTCTTGAAATGGATATAACTGTTAAACTAACATATTATTTTAACACATGGATATGTGAAGATAATTTTGAACGAAACAAATTAAGATAAAGAAAAGATAAACAAGATGAAGATTAAACTAAGGAGCTATTGTTTAGCAGGTATTTGTTAAACAGTAGATAATTTGTTGAACTAGAGGTATAATGCAGTTAATTTTGATTTAATAAGAGCAGATAATTTTGAACAAGACTAAATATAAAGAATATTAAATATTAAGGAGCTATCTCAAAGACTCAAAGACTATCCAAACATTTGAAGCAAACTTTTATTAACTAAAACAAAAATAAAATTATGACTAGATAACGAAAATAATGTGTGGTATTGTATTATTCATTTCTATCTTCGCTCATCGATTTCCTCTCCAAAGTTTTGTACTTTTACGTAGCGCGAAGTTTTGGTTTTTGTTCCGTTAGGTACTTCATTCAGATGGTGCAGAAAATGTAAATTTTTATCGTTTAGCCACAAGGCGTAATATAATATTAGCTGAAATCTAGCACAATTATTGTAAATATAAATAGCAGGTGGAACAAACTGCTGTTGATGCAAACTCTAACCACAGACCTGCTATCTCACGAATGTATTTTATTACTTGCAATATCCATTTCCTTCTTGTTTTTTCATGTAACCACAATATTTAATTTTCGATTTAATTTAAAAAATATATTTCAGTGATTGAAATATCTGTAAATAATTAAAATCTGAAAACACTGAAAAAGGAGGATTGAATTAGGAGTATTCCTAATTCAATAATATCTACCTAAGGAGATATTTTTGTTCGAGTTGTTCGAGCGACGAGCGATATGTGAAGTTAGTCCCGATTGAATTTTTTTTTGAAAGTCGTTTTTAGCAGTCACTTTTTCTCCAGGGGTGAAACAAAGAGGTGGTCTTTCCTAGTCTTACGATGCTCTATACTCGGCAAAATATAAGAAGTTATTATCGTAAAAATTTACTTGTGAAAAATGTGATTTTTTAACATTTAATTGCCCTCCAAATTTTCTGAAGGTGGTCTAGTTTTTGCTCTTGGTGAGACGATCCAACCCCCACACCCACCCTTGTATTTGAGCGTCCCAGCGAGAAATGTAATTTTTAACATTTAATTCTAATGGGATTCTTACGGTGTTGTTAGCTGTAGTCGCGTTATTGCCAGTCTCGTTTTTAAGGTTCTAATTTCAGTCTGCGATTCTTTAAGTTAGGAATATCAAAATTAAACTTTCAGACGAAATACAGAATCCTCGACAGAATCCAACTTGGTGTAGGTATACTTAGATCACCTAATTAGTTTTAGGCCATAAGCCGCCTCTTCCAATTTCTCGCCAATTTAGTTAAACGTTATTTCTCCTCATTCAGCAGAAGCCAAATGTATAATTTATCGCTATTTTAACAACCTTCATCCCACGATTTCTTTCCAAATAAAGCCAGTAAAGTCGCAACGGCAATTAATGTTCTGAGATAGATATTTTACACAATTCGTGAAAACACAATGTGCCGAATTAGGTAAAAAGGCAGGCAACTCCTCCGTATTCTCAATTTTTATTTATAGGAGTGGTTGGGTAGGTTTACAGCCGTAGAAAATTAGCTGGGGTGGTAGTGATAAACTATTGCTCACAAAGGCAATTGGTTCTTGTTTGAAAGGCATGGATAAAGTCTGCTTATTTATTTAGGCCACGTGACTGTTCATTTGGTCTCAGTATACCTATCACTCCGTTTATGACACGTTCATTCACAACAATGAGTGATTTATGATATCAAAATCTGCAAATGTTTATATCGTACTATTTTTTTTCTTATATCTAAATATATAGATATATACATATACATACAGTTAGCTATTTTTATACGAGGTGTTGATGAAGAATTTGCAGTGACAGAGGAATTACTGGCTTTACGGCCGCTACCAGAGACCACTACTGGAAAAGATATTTTTACAGGGGTGCAAAGTACTTTTGAGCAATATAGTTTGCAATGGTATAAATTAGTTGGAGTGTGCACAGATGGTGCGCCTTCAGTGGTCGGTTCACGAAAACGTTTTATCGGAATTCTGAAAGAAAGAGTAACTACTATGAATGTGCAAGAATGTGATTTAATAATGCATTGCATTAGGTATTCACCACAAAACTTGTGCTCTAAGTCCATTCGACTGAAGAATGTTATGGATGTGGTAGTAAATACCATTAATTTCATTACAACCCGCAGTTTCAACCATCGCCAGTTTAAAGCATTTTTGGATGAACTCTGCACAGAACACGATGATGTGACAAATTATTGCGAAGTACCGTGGCTGAGCAAAGATAAAATGTTAGAAAGGTTTTATGACCTTAGAAAATAAATAGCTGATTTTATGTAAATTAAAGAGAAAACATTGCCGCAAATTTGTGATCCAACTTGGCTTTGTGACTTGGCATTCCTGGTAGAATCACAGGACACTTAAACGACTTGAACTTGAAACTTGAAAGAAGATCATTTGGTAAATCGGCTTTTCAGTCATCTTAAAGCTGTTCAAAACAAAATTCGCTTGTGGGACACAGTTTTTAACATTATCCAGCCACGAAAACATTGAAAACGGTCGATGTGCTGATGAACTGGAACTACTGTCAGAGCAATTCACTGATCGCTTTTGATTGAGAAAGATAAAGTAATTTCTTTCCAGATTTTCTCTCAGATAATGGTATTTTATACATAATTTATAAAACGCAACCAGTCACCAACATAATCACAAATAATAAATAAAATTGAACTAGGAACGACCTACCTATTCCAGTTTACAATTAATGAATTATTACTAAATACCTAAAACATGTGGGCGATAATATTAATAATACTGAAGTTATGACATGATAATAAATAATAATAGATAATAAAGTTAAGACACGCTTTCGCCGCATATTCGGGCAAATTTGAATTTTTAATTCACTAAATTTATAGTTTTCCAGCAGATGTATGTAATTAAAATGTTTTGCTGAACTATAATTCAATCTATTAAGTTGATTTACGTTCTATCACCATTTACTTAACTGTTAAACAATAAAAAGTCTTATATAAATACAATGTTGGTAGGTACTCCAACTTACCACTCAGGGTTGATACGAACTTTGGAAAGCGTTGTTGTCGATCTTATATTTTACATTGCCACGATAACCGCTGATAGGTGGCAGCATTATCCGGCGAACGTTCCAGGCAAATCTTATTTTACTAATATAAATTTGAAAATTGGTATATATGTATTACTTTTTGCACGTAGAATTAATACACAATTCTTGGACACCTTTAAAAACATTTTAACTCAGTTTTAAGATAAAAAAATCTATAAATATTTGGAAGAAACAAAAAAAATAAGTTTCCAAGATTCTACAATATTTAACAAATTTTTTGGTGTATATAGTTTTTAATAATAATTCGTTTTCGTGCTATTTGTAAAACCGCAAACCTGGAGGTGTATAGTGCTCTTAATCTCAGGGTGTAATATACAAGTATATTTCAGTTGTATACATTTAGGAGTCTTATGTCACATACGAACGCAGTTTCCTTAAATAGTTTTAGCTCTTTCGTCATTCCGGACATTTCATGATCATTATCGTACATGAGATCCTCTTAGACATGATACGAGAATTGCTAAATTATACGCCGCACACTCTCCTTTGACCTAAATAGCAAAAATGTTTATAAATATTTATACTAGGCTTGATTAACATGTAAATTAAATTAAGCAACAGAAATTTGCTAAGGTAATCAAGTACACTCCCATCTGATGCCTCTAATGTACTGTTAATGTCCCGTCTAATAAATTAGAAAATTTCCTATAACGAGTAATAAGTATAATATGTTAGAATCTGTACAGGATGTCCCTAAACGTAAATAGCGTTATTCCACAATTAAAATTTGGCTACTAGACAGTGTTTGCTTCTAAGGCCACTAATAAGCGCACAGGAAGTTATTGATAACTAGTTTAATTATTTTTTAATACACTTGCAAAGGAAGTAGACAATAAAAATGTTATTAAACTATTAATCATGAGTATAAGATTTACCTACAAATATCAGCTATTTGGTTGCTCTAGTTTAAATAGCTGTAATTTGTGGTACTCGACCATGTTCTATTTTCCTGTAGGCGAGTCAACAGGAATCATGTTCAAGGTATTACTCAATTATATATTTTTAGTTACTTAGGTTTGCAAATATATTAAGGTACTTTTTTCTCTATAATTAACCCAAGTACAAAAGTATCCCTTTATTCTAAGATAATAGAAAGTATCCTCAGTATCTGAACTTAATTCTAAAAAAAAAACGTTTTTACGTACGTTTAAAATGAACTGGAATTGTCGTCATTGTAGAAATATCTATCAATATGAGTAACTCGACAGTTAAATAATGGTATTCTTTAAGAAATTGTCTAAAAGATTCCTGTACATAGTAAATAACGGCGGACATAAAATTTTAAATATTCAATGACTCACGTTCACTGTATGCCGATTAAAATGAATTAAAAGAGAAGCACGATTTACTATTACATCATGTGACATTCTGTGAATCAGATGCCTCATCAAGTAGCTCATTGTTTCAAAGATATGTTAAATACCTTCCGCATAAGTGACACTTTTCTTTCCCATCACAGCAAGGTCTATAATGTGAACCCGTGTCGCTAAGAATTTCAATAGTTTTTCTTCTATTTTCAGATCTACTCCGATCCCGAGTCAGAGAAGGCTATTATGAGCTCAGTTGTTTACTGCATTCACCATAAAGAAGGCTGCAAGTGGTCGGATGAACTTAGGAAATTAAAGGTAAGTGATGAAATAACATGAGAAACATTATATATGAAGTATCTATTTAAAGAGAAAATCAGTGATCTTCTGAAGATGTCTAGTTAGGTTAGGTTAGAGAGAAGCTCTCTCTTTTGTGACGACAGTGTTTGCTTCCACCCCACCTTAAGGGAAATTTCATGGTTGTTGCCGGAATGTGGTAGCAAATCATGGCATTATATTTTCTAAATTTGTTGAAATAACTATTATGCAATTTTGTTTATTGACAAGTTAATTTGTTACGTAACTACCATAAGCCGATACTGTTTATAATTAAGCATTTGTGCAGACATGTGTCAACATACGTCTGCTTGTATTTTCGAGCGGAACGACAAATATAAATATACAGAGACAGTATTGATATAAACCATAAAACAAAGTGCCCATAGCTGATACTTACATTATTGCTTTCCCATGTCATCAACCACATGGTTTATATGTTTTTCCGCATTTTTTTAAATATACTATTTTACTAAATATGAAATCGCACGTTACCGCAAAGAAATGTCACTGTACTATATAGTAATGTCAATGTTAATAAAACAGTTTGACAGAAAATAATTTATTTAAATGTTGAAAAAATTATAATAATATATTAAAAGTACAACTGACCATATTAGTTAGGTTAGGAAAATCCGGGCACAAAATTTAAAATGGGTTCCTAATTTTCAGACGGAAATTTCTCGGGTTTTGGGCATTTCTTAATATTTAAACCTCGTATAATAGGTTTTCAAACATATGTCTCTACAATTCAAGCCCAAATTGTTTTTTTAGACCTATGAGTTAAATATACAAATGATGATTACAAAAGATGATTTTAAATTAAAATGTCTGTTTCCATTGGAATCACGCCTACAGACGGTCTTAAACTTGAGTCCCCATAAGACAACAATACATTAATTTTTAAAATCAGAACCCCCGCCAATTTGAGATCCTAACCTAACTAATATGATCAATTATTCAAATTTGAAATATTAATAACACCAAAATTATCCAATTCTATTTGTTTTTCTGCATTCCTGAATGATCTCGAGGACCCACTAATTCTTGCTGATGAGATTGCAACTTACTGGCGATCCTTTACAATATAGGTACCTACCCTTCAGCCACGCTAATTGAACGCCACCCTCCATGCCTTTTAAGTGTTTTAAATATCAACTCCACTATCAGCGAGAAAGGTGGCAGAATCCTCCTCAAGCAATGGCTAGTATAACTGGATACATCTGCATGGGAGTTTTAAGTATTCTGCAACTTTTTGAGAAATTGCAAAACTGTTGATACTGATGGCAACTGGTTGAATTATATGTATAGTTTGTAACATCGAAATACGAGACATAAAAACTCGAAAAAAACACTCACTATGTCGATCCCTTCACACCAGCTACCGCATTTTTCACAGCGTTGTCAAGTATAACCGACTTCCAAGGAATTTAAGGAAAAACAAATGATTTGATATACATCGCCCATCACATGACATTATCATGTAGTATAACAAAATATTAATCACACTATATACCTGTCGTCATATCATAAAACAATTGGAAGGTGAATGTGATGCATAATGAGAATGTTTCCCATTCAAATATTACGAATCCATTTTACACGTTCCTCGGCCGTGTCACATCGGCATCATTTTGTGTTAAAATTGATTATTTATTAGTATTCTGTCAAAACATAACAACTGTTGAATGAAAGCGCCTTTATAGTGAGCAAGCTAAAGTTGCTGTAAGAAAAGTTATTCTGCCCTGATCTCCCATTGCGGCAATTGTGGGTATCCTTTGAAAATTTTTTACGTCTCATATTTCGATGTTACAAACAGTACCTACCGTGATTACAATAATTAAAAAAATCTATTGTTTTGTTTTGGGTCTCAATCGTGAATGCTTATGATAACTTTCATATCCATTGCACTCTGATCTGTAAATAAATGTTTCTTTTTGGATTAATTATCTTAACTAAAAGTTATAACAAAAATTTCCCTCGTGTCTTCTATATCTTTTATAGAAAAGCTATATAATTCTGCACGCCGCGCCGTGTGCCCCATTTAAACAAAATATTAGTACCACTTTCATTAATCAGAGCTTATCGTCTTTTAAAAAGTGACTCTTTTGCTTCGTATGTGTCATTTTGACATTTTAAATAGGCAAGTAGCTTTTTGTATTGTTATATGTCCACATTCTAGCTTATTTGTATAGTTATAGTTGCTTTATTTACTTCTATACTATATTTTATTTTATATACTTTTCAACATGGTTATGTGTTGTGTAGACCATGAACTGGATGACCAAAGAGATTGAGCCTAAAATAATGAGACATTGTGTAATTACACTAAAATTTATATAAAAAATATATTACCTTCTCAAAAAAAATACGCTAGCATGACACTTTAATCAGTTCTTAGTGCGTTTTTTTATTAGCCTCTAATTACAAAATATTTTATATACATATATAGAGGAATCAAGGCTTGAAGACGCTTCTCGAGCGGCATATAAAATGTCTTCAGGGCAATTAATAATTTGTTTTCACAAGCAAGATTCATTTTTATACGTATCATAAACAACGCTTAAACTCAATTCGACTCACAAATATTAAACTTGTCAACTTTTATATAAATAAACAAAGCCGTGTCAGGTTACTAGGTTACGGAAATTCTACAAAGGTACCTACCTACTATGATTTTTTGATGAACTTTGTAATGCTTTTATATCTATGATTATTTACTTATAATGACTAACATAAAGTGCGAAAAAATAGTATAAACTAACCTCGCGAGAAAAGCAGTATTACTAAACTCATATAACTTGAACTTTAACACAGTCACACGTCACATCCCATAATGACAAATTAACCAGCTGGCAATTTATTATAAGTCCTTCAATCAACGGTGTAACCGTAGCTAGGGTGTGGCGATGATAAATTTTAACTGAAGATTTAACTAAAGAATTATTTCTTTTTTCAGGGTCACTTGAATACTTGCAAACACGACGCCATCCCCTGTACAAGTAAATGCGGTGCACAGATTCCTAGGGTGTTGATGGAAGATCATCTTAAATATACCTGCCCGCAAAGAAGGACTAGGTGTGAATTTTGTAATAAAGAGTTTACAGGACATTCTTTAGAGGTAAGTTTCAATTAGGTACATTTAAATAAAATTATTAATACTATATTTTTTTCAATAGCAAATAATCAAACGATATTTGTGTTTCAACTTGTTTGCAATGCGTTCTAATCTGAATTTATTTTGTTTTCCTCCCTCTTTTGTTTAAATATCTGAAAATTAAATTAAAAATAAATTAATATTCAATAATAATTGTAAAAAGAAATTAATATTATACACTCCCCGGCACAAAATTCCGTCACCCTAAAATTTTGCCCAATTTTGATGTTTTATAACTTTTTTATTTTTCATCTGATTTTCATAAATTTTTTACCAGTCTGTAGATCAGTTCATTGTGTGTCTTTTTAATTATTGTAATAAGTCATATTTTTCGACCAGGCAATATTATACAGGGGTAAATCAAAGTGTTGTTTTTTGTCGTAAACTCAAAACACCCTGTGGAAAAATTGAGGCGAATAATTTTGTTTGCAAACTGTTTGCTGCCATATTAGACGTATTGTAAACATTTTGTTTTTTGATTCATCCCATTATCTCATTTCTTCTGCGAGCAGCAAAATTTCAAATGAAACGCTGATTTCAAGCTTATTTTTATTAACAAAAACATCCACTAGGTATATCACAAAATTAATTAACAAAGACAAATTTTAATAACGTGTATGTCCTCCTCTCGCAGCAATGACAGCTTGCATTCTTCGTGGCATCGAATTAATAAGATTACTTATTCTGTCTTGAGGAATAGCCTGATATTCTTCTGTCAGCGCCAGCCGTAAGTCTTGCAAGGTTAGTGGTTGCACAGGACGGCGACGGAGTGCTCTTTTAAGAACATCCCAAAGATGTTCGATTGGGTTGAGATCCGGGCTACATGCGGGCCAGTCCAATCTTGGAAGTCCAACCTCATCCAGATATTCGCTCACTACCCGTGCAACGTGAGGTCTAGCATTATCATGCATTAATGTAAATTGGTTCCCAATGAAAGGAGCAAATGGAACAACAATTTCTTGGAGGATTTCCTCAATGTAACGGTGGGCGGTTAGTGCTCCATTTTCAACAAATACAAGGTCAGTACGTGCATCGGTAGAAATACCCGCCCAAACCATGACTGAACCACCGTAATATTGCAGTCGCTCAGATATGGTGCAGTCTGCATATCTTTCATTTCTACGTCTGTATACCCGTTCACGACCATCCGGCGACCTTAAACAAACCCTGGATTCATCTGTGAATAGTACGTTTCCCCACTGTTCTACAGTCCAGTCAGCATGCGCTCTTGCAAATCTCAGTCGGTGTTGTCGATGCCGAGGAAGCAATTTTGGACATACTGCTGGCCTTAGTGAATGCAATCCTGCTTCTAACAATCTTCTACGTATCGTTCTTTCACTTACACTTACTCGACGTACCATTTGCAAGTCATTTTTTAGATACACAGCAGTAGCTCTTCGATCTCTTAAAGAACTCATAATGACAAAGTGATCATCAGCTTGAGTGGTCATTCTCCTTCTGCCAGAGCCTTGCCGCCTAATAAAGTTTCCCGTCTGTAGATACCTATTCCAAACATCACAAACTGTAGACCGCGCAATTCCCAGAGTACGGGAGACATAACTCTTATTGCGGCCATCCTCTATTAAGGCAACAATTCTACCTACGTCTGCTGTAGTTACCATGATGACAACACACTAAATTAACTGTACTGTCAAATATTCTGTCACAATAACCGCGTATTTAGCCAACGTCGATGTTTTTTAATTAAAAATGATAAAATTTCATTTAAAATTTTGCTGCTCGCAGAAGAAATGAGATAATGGGATGAATCAAAAAACAAAATGTTTACAATACGTCTAAGATGGCAGCAAACAGTTTGTAAACAAAATTATTCGCCTCAATTTTTCCACAGGGTGTTTTGAGTTTACGACAAAAAACAACACTTTGATTTACCCCTGTATAATATTGCCTGGACGAAAAATATGACTTATTACAATAATTAAAAAGACACACAATGAACTGATCTACAGACTGGTAAAAAATTTATGGAAATCAGATGAAAAATAAAAAAGTTATAAAACATCAAAATTGGGCAAAATTTTAGGGTGACGGAATTTTGTGCCGGGAGTGTAGTTCAATATCAGATTATCTTAAAATTTTAATGGTACGCCATTTTTAACATATTTACATAGAGTAGAGTGGGGGAATATCTGCCGCTTATGGATTTTAACATCGTTAGAGTTACTTATAAGCTCTCGGTTGCAAATTAATTATTCAAATAATTATAGAATGGCCCTAGGTTGGTTGCTAATTGTGATATATTGTGTTTATATGAAACCTCACCGTTGATGAAATAAATTGTGATATGTTTATTTTATGTTTAAATGTAATTTTTGAGATATTGTAATATTAGTTATGATGGAGAAATATTTAATCTGCTTATAGGATACTTACTCTATTTACTTCCCTATTGAATCCTTCTCTCTTTTATTATGGGGGCCAGTTCTGTGAACACTGATTTTTATTTATTTAATTGAGGATCACTTTAGTCATGAGCACTCTATCGTCTTAGAGGGGGGTCCAATTAGGCTTTTTAATTTTTATATAAAATTTCTTTAAAAGATTATTTGATAAATTAAGTTAATGACTCATCATAATTTGAATTTAATTGTATGCAAAACTTTTGTTAAAATGTTAATTTTTTGTGAAGCTCGAGAGTTGTATTAGTTTTTAAAATTATTCCCTGAAATTGCGAAACAAGAAAGAAGAAGTTGTGAATGCATATGACTATTTTTTTTTATTTGATTGGGTTATTTTGAAAACGAAATTTTAGAATCTTATTCCTATCCTGCGACAAAAACCTGCACTGCCTCTGAAATGCTGACGCCTATCTGGTTCTCGCCTAGGGATTTATTTACCCTCAAATTTATATTACTTGCTGCTGGGCTGTAGCTTTTTACTCTGCTATCACTTAAATCACTGAAAGTTTGTTTCCTTTTCTTGTTTGATATATATACTGCAAATTTTCCACTGGGCTGGGACGCTACCAAGCCTTTCCCATCTTTACTCATAAAAACGATGAACACCTAATAAAAGTTGGAAAATTCACGAGCGTGGCTGTTGCTTCTTTGAACGCTTCTTTCTTGTTCTGTTATTTTGAGCTGATCCAGTCACATTAATTCATAATATTTGAGTTATTTAATTTCACTTTAAACTATTACACTGATTATCACATAATATAGTTTTGAATTCTGGATACTTTCATACAGTTAATTTCAATTTCAGTCGTGTAACTTCACTTTCTGTGTGGCGCGTTCCCTCCACTTTTTACATCTTGCTTCCTAGCTAAACCCTCTCGAACCTTATACTTATACTTATACTTATTTACCTTATACTTATTTACACTTATGCTTTTGCATTAATCCTTTAATTTACACACAGATTATTAGTGATTGATATGTGATAATTATCAGTATGACTTGTCTATTGTAATTTCACTTGAAACAGATTTTTGTGGCAATTAATTATTTAGTTATAACGATATTATGGTTAGACCAACCATGCGCGTAGCTGGTTGGCGTTCAGCTATACTCTGTTCGTTGGTTATAGGCAAGTGTTTGTTTGCGTTTATACGATAGTCTGTTCGTTAATTGTAGGCTACTGAATTTAATTTAATTTTAATTTGTTGTATTTATTGTATTTGATTGCCGATTTAGGTTCTATTTTGTCGTTTATCTCCTAGCAAATTTTCCGCAAATTATACATATATCTTCGGCAATATCGTTATTGTCTACGTCTGACTCTTCCTGGCTATTTATTTCATCTTCTTGGTATGTATTGAGAAATTTTATTTTGACGAATTGTTTCTTTTTAGGTAGATTTAGGTTTAGGCAGGTTGTAATTACCCCAAATACATGGCCGGTATTACCTCATATGCACCATATTAAAAAAATCCAATCATTATGAAAATAGTTAGGTTATATTAAATTTTTAATGCCGTACTATTAAAGGGGATAAAGCAAAGATCGATATTTACGAAAAATACTTCATTAAATAATCAACATCGGATCTACCTTCAAAACATCAATTTCACTAGAACAATGCGCCACATTTTAGAAAAACCTTAATAAAAACGTAACACATACAACCAAGTCGCTGTCTGAATAACAACTGAATGCCTGCTCCCGAACGCCGAACGAGATAAAAAATCAATTTACCAATGGACAAATCTGCAGTCCGATATTACCCCAACGGCCGGAATTCCCCACTCTACCCTAACTATTTCCTTAATAATTTGAAAACATATTCTATTGGAAATACCTATATTGCATATAATTGTTGACATACTTAAATACTTACCTCCTTTGAATATAATTTGGTAACGTGACACTATTTTGCTTTACTGGGCATTGTTAGACTCCGTCCGCAATGCAGATAATGTTTTCAAAAAGAAACATTTAAATAACATAGCATCATATAATTACCAGTAGTTTAATGTACATAAGTACATTTTTAACCCGGATGTACTAAGTGGAGGCAAATAAATATTAAACAGCTACTGGACAAAGGTCAATTATATGACCCATATTTAACACTCGGAGTAGTTTCCAAACACCAAAACACTTTCACTTCGCTCGACGCGCGTTTCGCCAACCAAGTTGGCATCATCCGGAGACGATTAAAACTAATCTTAAATTACAAAATCTACCATATTTATACTATTTTTCCGGTGACGTCACTAATGATATCACCGTGAAATTTACGCGTGACTAATCACGCTTCAATGATCGGTTGCTAAGCAACGCGTAAAGCGGGCTACGGTATGATATCACCGTCAAATTTACGCGTGACTAATCACGCTTCAATCATCGGTTGCTAAGCAACGCGTAAAGCGGGCTATACGGGATAGGTCCCTTGTCGCTATTCATACTACTATTACACTTTACAATTTCTATGCTCTCAAATGCATCCAACTGTCTATTATTGGTCACATTTCTAACTAATCTTAAATTACTAATATCTATTCTATGATTGTTGTCAAAAGCATGTTGTGCAACACTAGACTTATCTGTTCTTCCATATTTTAGATGAGCCATATGTTCTTTAAATCTGGTGTTAATTGACCGTCTCGTTTGTCCAATATATTTTCGATCACAATCATTACAACTAATTTCGTAAATCCCAGACCTTTCATTTGGAACAATTTTATCCTTTGGATTGTCTAAAAGTTGTTGTAATTTGTTGCTCGACGAATGGATCGCTGTTATACCCACGTTTTTGAAAACCTTACTCAAACCATGAGTAAACCGGGGTTCGTACGGGATGGATACATATTTTGGACCCTCTATGTCCTTTTGAAAGGTCGTAGAATTACGAAGTGTGTCTTTAAATTTACGCTTCCTAATTAGTTTTTCAACTATATCTCTAGGATAACCATTACTCACAGCTATATCTTTAATTAATACTTTTTCTTTTTCAAATCTCTCATTACTGAGAGGGAAACTTAGTAAACGATGGACAAGAAAATTGAAACTTGCCATTTTATGTTGATAGCAGTGGTGAGAGTCATTAGGGATATATCTGATCGTACTGGTATCTTTTCTATATATATCAAATTCTAACCTATTATCACTATTTTTAATTACTAATACATCTAAAAATGAAAGTTTTCCATTACTTCCTAGTTCATATGTAAACTTTACAGAAGTGAAACGACTATTTAATTTGGAAATGAAGTTTTCTACATCCGCAATCTTAGTGTCAAACACGGCAAAAATGTCATCCACATACCTAAGCCAACTCCTAGGAAAATACTCGAATTCTTCTTTTGCTGCAGTTTCAAAACGACTCATGAAGACATGAGCAATGAAAGGCGATAAACAGTTACCCATTGCGGTTCCTTCATGTTGTTCATAAAACTTGTCATTGAAACGGAAGCAATTTTGTTTCATACAAAGTTTTGTAAGGTTTATATATTCTTCTATTACTTCTCTTCTATAGTTGTTTAATTCGAGTAAATTCTCAAGATAGTCCAAGGTCTGCGGAATTGGTACACAGGAAATAATGAACAAACATCAAAGGAAATCACAATTTCACCCTCTTGCAATTGAATATTCTTGACCTTATTAATGAAATCATTCGAATTTTTAACTGAAAAACTAGGCTGTGCAATGGGCAAACTTTCAAATTCCTTAGTCAACCATTTTGATAAGTGGTAAGTCGGAGATCCAATAGACGATACTATTGGACGCACCGACTTCCCTGGCTTATGAATTTTTGGTAGACAATACAATCTAGGTACAGTAGGGTTAGACACACGTAACCCATTCTTAACAGGTGGAGTAATAAGGTTGTTACATGATTTGAGGACATTTTTCGTTTCAGTGGTCATTCTTGGTAAAGGGTTTCTAGTAAGTTCTTTATAAGGACCATTACTAATTAGGTTGTTTACCCGTTCATAATAGTCCTCTTTATCTAAAATAACAACCTGACCCATATTTATTTGTTTTGAACTCTTAAACACCGAAGTATACATACCTCCTCCACAACTACTACGCATGGATCAATATCATTTATCTTTATCTTATTACAGATATTGCATTACATTATAATATCGGATCATTTGGGATTTTAAACAAAGTTTGTAACCACATACCAACCATATAGTGGTTGGTATACAGTGTTAGATCAATATTTGTTAGGATGCAACATTTTCAAATGTGCAAAAATTATTTTTAAAAATATAAAAATACTATTTTTACTAAGTATGCTACTATTTTTGTTCATTTCATTAAAAAAATACAACAAACGACTTACAAAAATTACACAGGTAGTGCCACAACTGGCAAAGACACATAATGAAGTGCGCCGATTTTTTTTTTAATTTTCAAGGTCACGCGTTTTCCTGGCACTTCAGAATTTCAATAAAATATCCATTTGAACAAAAATACAGACTTCCACAAGAATAAGTTAACTACAACAAAACAAATCTGTTCAATCAAAAATAAAAATTGTCCTAGAAAAACACTACACGTGATGTCTGACATAACAGTGATGCTACAAAAACCGACTATGTCAAGAAACTGAGCTCAGCACACAATACTCTTTCCTTTTACAATTTATCCCGTGTGAAGTTGTATGGACTACGTTTATCTCTGTCGCTCACACACGATTCTGGAACATCTATTTCATTTCATCTGTGCCAGTCCATAAATAGCACAATGAACGTGCGTGCGCAGATTAAACAATAAACCGGCACCCGACCCGCTGTTAACCGTTTTCCAATTTTTACGGCAGTGCGCTATTACCAGACTTTCTATAAACTCTTGAAGAAAGGGGAGAAATGCACTAGATAGAAAATATGTTTATATGAAAGATACAGTTAATATTTATATATTTTTACGAATAAATAAGGTAGTGCCACGGAGGCACTACCTCACCAGCTAAACATGAGTAGATATTTTAGGAAACCCAAAAAAAATCGCATGGAGTTAGGTATGGCGAACCAGGGAAATGTAGCACCATAAACCATTTGTTGAAGCAAAAATATTCTTAGGGCATAAAATGTAGCAAATTGCATATATTTTTTTTTGTACATAAACGTTGTTATCAAAATACATATAGCTTAGGTGTTACGTAAAGAAAACCCCCAGAAACAGCATATAAGTCACTGAAAATTTCACTCCCATTTTTTCAAAGGTCACTTGTGTTATGCGTCAACTTCAACGTATGCCTAAACTATACGACGACGGCCATAGCAACAATAACAGACCGACACGTTTCTAAAATATATGTAAAATATATATTAGGTTTAGAGTGAAAATTATTCATAAAGTGCTTTCTAGTAACCGTTTCCTTTAATATTCATTTAATTTCAGAACCATGTGGGCAACTGTGGATATGAACCCCTGTACTGTGAAAACAAATGTGGAGTGAAAGTTCACAGAAGGCACCTTAGCCAACACAAACTAGGAGACTGTTCCAAGAGACTTCTGCCCTGCAGATACTGTACAAAAGAATTCGTAGCCGATACTCTAGCTGCACACCATATTAAATGTGGAAGAGTTCCTATCCAATGCCCAAACAGATGTGACGTTAACGTGCTTGCCAGAGAAGAGCTTGAAACCCACCTGAAGGAAGAGTGCACTGTCTCAGTTCATAGCTGCAGTTTCAAAGAAGCTGGTTGCAGGTTCAAGGGTCCAAGGTACGCCATGGAGAAACATCTAGAAGAAAACTGCCAACAGCATTTGACGCTGATGTGCAGTATGGTATCAAAGCAACAGCTACAAATAAGCTCTTTAAAGAATGCTCTGTCGAGGTTATCTTTGAACTTCTCTGGTACGCTGATATGGAAGATTAGCGATTTTTCTGCGAAGATGGTAGAAGCTAAAAATAAAGAGGGGATGGAGTTGGTGTCGCCACCATTTTATACTAGTCAATATGGATATAAGCTTCAGGTATGAACGGTCATGTTATATCTAATTGTGTTAAAACTGATTCGTTATTCAATACCTAATAGTCGTATTAGATATTAGTATAGGACCATAGGACTTTTATATCTGAGATAGATGTGCTGAGAAAAAAGCAGAAAAATCAGATAAGAGGAAATATTTCTCGAAAATAGTGAGCTTCAGATTTTAATTCAAACGAACCCGTAAAATGTATAGCTATTTTTGGAGCATATACAAAATAGTAATTTTCGTTTACAAGTACCAAAAATACAGTTTTTTCGGATGAATTCTGTTGTTAGGCTACAAACCATTTTTTTTGATAAAGACGTATTAAAGGCTCTGGAAAGACGTATTAAGGAATCAATTGAGTCCGTAAAATAGCAATTTTTGGAAGTATATAATATACAAAAAAAAACGATTACTGAATTGTCAGTTTTTTTCTACTACTGACGTCAACCAATATTGAAATTCAGTACGTCAATCAATAATTGAATATCTCAATTTGTCATGCTCCTGTCAATTCATCCAGTCTTTGCCTACACTTTAGCGCTCCTTAACTATATGCAGATACTAATACATATGCTGTGGTAATGCCTACTAATACTAATATTATGTCTGGCAATCAATCAATATTTGTTTTGTTTATTGAAACTTCATTCTTTAGATTTCAAATGAATATATTCATTGATACTGATATTCCAAGGGCGACACATTTGCGGATAATAAATTATGAATTTTTGTCAAGTAGGTAAACATGTGTTGTCATCAATACATGCAAATAAGATAAGGTAGTCTCATGAGTGCAAAATATTAATAAAACTAATTTTTTTTCAGGCATCTCTTTTCCCTAACGGCAACGGTGCTGGAGAAGATTCCCACATTTCAGTGTATATAAAAATCCTGCCAGGTGAATATGATGCTCTTCTCCGTTGGCCTTTCTCCCACTCAGTCTCTTTTACACTATTCGATCAGTCGAGCTGTCCAGAGAAGGCATGCAACATTGTAGAAAGTTTCATACCCGATCCCACATGGAAAAATTTCCAAAGGCCTAGCCGGGAACCCGACTCCTTAGGTTTTGGTTTCCCGAAATTTGTCTCGCACGAAATGCTGAAGAAGAGGCATTTCATGAAAGATGACACTATGTTCATAAGGGTCAAGGTGGATCCAAGTAAAATTGTGGCTGTATAGTTTACTTTGGTTGTTATGTATCTGATCTCATTTTGTTTGTATATATTTTGTAGAAATGTAAATATTGGAGATGCGTGTATGTTAAGACTGTATACTGTGTGTAGCTGTATTATGGCTCCTTACAGTTTTTTTTTATATTTTTTTTCTTAAATCGGTTTCATTTATTAGTGTAGATCGAGGTGTAGATAATATGTTGTACCTAGATATGTTTTTTTTTAAATTAAAATACTTCTTTGTTAATTAAATAATCGGACCCTGGTTAAGTCTTATTATCTATTAGATTTCCATAAATAATTATTGATTTTTAATTTGTTCTCTATTTTTCGTGAAATATTTCAATTAATGAACACTTAAATATAATATGATAAGTTGTACCAAAACTGATAAAGAGCTTTAGTTTATTTAGTTATGATACAGTTCCCATTTTGCATTCGAGATGTTTAAATTAAGATGAGTCAGTTAATGATTGAGTTAATTCCGAAAACTCTAGTTCCGGGGTTCTAACAATAACATAAGTAGGTACCTCCTTTATTTAAGTACATGTACAATGTACATATTTATGTTGTTATCTGATGAAACTGATAAAATATTTAATTTTTTTATCAAATTGAGGAAATGTATATTATTTTCCATTTTCCACTGTATTTGTATATTAAAATATCTGTCGTGTTTTTGTGCTAACGGTTAGGTTTCTCAGGAAAGTTGTAAAAAGTATCAAAATTATAATCACGTGTATTTTTTTGTGATAGCTGGAGAACACCAAAGTTTTGTTTATATACTTTTTGTAAATATAGTGAATAAAGGCAAAGCGCACTTGCGTGTTATCATGTAGTCAGTCAGTCTTAGGTTAATTTTATATTTCGTCTGAATAAGTTTCAGAAAAATAATAAACAAATGTGGTAAAACAATTTGTGTTTCAATTTGTATTCTTATACTTTTACAATTTATTAACATTACATCCTGTTATTTCCATAATATTATATAGCCAATACGACGTACTTACAGAAATGGTATTCCTATGATAAGTAGTTTTTAAGCTAGCAAATCGAAAAACAGTCTAATGTTACGACTTTGTGGCCATGACAAAGCAAAAGAGTTTAATAAACATATTTCATTAGAAATTGCAGAGACGAAACGATTTAACGTAGGTTCTTCAGCTTCTTAGGACTGTGTATATAAACCATGACAGAAGAAGTTATTGTATGATCGTTTTGTCTTTGCTTAAAACGTAGCTATTTACAAAGAATCTATATATTAGACTGTTTTTGCTTTAGTTTATATCATATATGGTCAACCCCTGACCCCCGAGCCGGATCCAGCCCTCCACAAGCTTCAATCCGGCCCGCGAGAGATTCAGAAAATTCAAGTAACGATATTAATTAAAATCGATAAATAATATTATTAAGTGAACGCAGTAGAATGCCACAGATCGAGTCAGAAATAGTTGTTAGAAAGAGACAAACAGATAAACATTCGGGATGCGGCTCATGCACTTGAGGCACTCTCGCACGATCGAGAGTATACTAGTTGCTTATTGGGGGAATATATAAACCTCTCACCGTGCGTGTCATCTCATTACTTCCTAAGAACTGACAAAGTTCGCATCGCATATTTGCGTACGGTCAAGACGCGGAGAATATTCAAGCAAATTCTATCAACATGTCTGGTTTAAAGTCTGGTCTGGTGTCGGAAAGTGTACACAGAATGTCGTCAATTCTTAAGACAATTTGACTGATGAATACTTTTTTATCTTGCGCAGTGGTAAACCTATGTGTTTGTGGTGCAAGGTAACAATTTCTGTTTTAAAAGAACACAACATTAAGCGGCATTACTCCAGCAAGCATTTCGCTCAATATAATTTACTCACGGGCCAGTTAAGAAAAGATAAAATAAAAAAACTCATTACCGATTTAGGGAAACAGCAACAAATTTTCCATTCGCAAAAATCAAATCTAGACAGTGTTGTTAAAGCTAGTTTTATACTTAGTTTCAAAATAGCGAAAACGTCGAAGTCATTTTCTGAGGGACAGTGTGTTAAAGAGTAGATGTTGCAGAACTTTTGTGCACAGAAAAGAAGACAGAGTTTGAGAAAGTGAGCTTATTGCGACATACTGTTGTTCGATGTACAGATATGATGGCTAGTGATACCAACAAAACATTGACCAATAGATTGGCTGATTTTGAAGCATTTTCGCTTGGTTTGGATGAGAGTACAGATTTATCTGACATAACTTAGTTATTTTTATACAAGGTGTTGATGAAGAATTTGCAGTGACAGGAATTACTGGCTTTAAGGCCGCTACAAGGGACCACTACTGTAAAAGATATTTTTACAGGCGTGCAAAGTACTTTTGAGCAATATAGGTTTCGGTGATGTAAATTAGTTGGAGTGTGCACAGATGGTGCTCCCTCGATGGTCGGTTCACGAAAAGGTTTTATCGGAATTCTGAAGGAAAGAGCAACCGCTATGAATGTGCAAGAATGTGATTTAATAATGCTGCATTGCATTATTCACCAACAAAACTTGGGCTCTAAGTCCATTCAACTGAAGAATGTTAGGGATGTGATAGTAACACCATTAATTTCGTCAGATCTCGCTTAAAGCATTTTTTGATGAACTCTCTACAGAACATGATTATGTGACATATTATTGGGAAGTAAGGTGGCTAAGCAAAGATAAAAAGGTTTTATGACTGAGAAAAGAAATAACTGATTTTATGGAAATGAAAGAGAAAACATTTGCCGCAAATTTGTAATCCGACTTGGCTTTGTACAGGGGCGGTGCGTGTACAAAGTGTACAACTATGGTGGTGCACGCTCAACGGCGGATCTAGGAACTGTTGGCGCCGTAGGCGGCGAGGAAAAAAATGGCACAAAAATTTTTCAAATTTTCAAGGTCGCGCGTTTTCCTGGCACTTCACAATTTTAATGAAAAATTTAGACTTTCACAAGAACAATTTTTGAAATTTAATATCTTTTTGAGGTAAACTTTTTATTTTACTTCGTAATTTTCAATCATTTATTTTTAAGTTCAGGAATTTTGGGGGGGGGGGCAACTGTGGCTTTTTATTCACTACTACCTGAGATAAGCAAGGGTTGCCCATACCTCGTTTATGTCAAAAGTTTGTACATTAGATTGCCTTTGGAAGAGTATTAAAATACGTGTGACTAACCACCCCCTAGATTGCTTTGCGATTGGAATATATTGGCGCATTACTTTTTCATAGGAATCAGTGTTTAGTTGGTTCCTAAACCAACTAAAGTAAATCCTATTATTTCCTTTGAAGATTTCAAACAGCTAAAATACATTAGACGTGCGTTGTTTTTCAAAAATGTATGTATGTTGATGTCACTTATCATATATCAGTGATGTCATAATTCAGAGTTTCATTTTAAATGAGGTGCAACATGTTATATATGAATATAGAGGGAGTACAAACTTAAGTCGGCTATTACGAACTTCATTATTCTAAGTGTTACGACAAAAATAATATGTTTTGTTGTCAAAATGGACCAAATCTATAATAATATTATTATCCATATAATTATATATTATTGTCCATATAAAATGTGCTTTGAAGATTTTAGATGCACTGTGATTATATTAAATTAAAAAAGAAACGTGTTGTTTTTCCGGAAACCCTCCGGAATATATATATAATATATATATATATATATATATATATATATATATATATATATATATATATATATATATATATATATATATATATATATATATATATATATATATATATATATATATATATATATATATATATATATTAGCTTTGAAATTCTTTGCTATTCATATTTATTTTGTGAAAAGTAATCTTGGGTTTGTAGCATTTCATTACATAGAAATAAGCAACTAGACGAATAAGAAAGAGAACACACTTACCAGTACTATATCTGGACACACATACGGAAATGAATCACTATGCATATGAAAACGAACCACTTAGAAGTTGTACAAGTTCTTTCACCTTTCTTGAGGATCTTCAGAGCAGTATACGATTTATTTCATTGATCATTCATACTTGAATTTAAATTACCAATACACCAACACTTGCAGTGACATTTTATGACATTAGTTTTTGACGGAACTCATTCTTAGAATACACAAACCTAGTCTACTATTTATATTTGTTCTATTTGAACATATTATATATAAAAGCATTAGGCATACAGTTATCCAGAAGATGTTAAACTTTAAAATGCATAAAATCTTGTTGAACCTATTGAAAAACAACTACTTTTTCCAACTATATGCGGGAAAATATTGAATTATATATACAATAGAGTTCTGAAGCATTCAAAGAGGGAGTGATACAGAAATTGCTTGCTTAGTCAAAACTAAAATCATTTGTTGGTTGTATGTACTAATTGTTTCTTCGAAAATTCTCGAAAAAAATCCAATTTTCACCCTGGATATATTTATTAGCTTTGAAATTCTTTGCTATTCATATTTATTTTGTGAAAAGTAATCTTGGGTTTGTAGCATTTCATTACATAGAAATAAGCAACTAGACGAATAAGAAAGAAAACACACTTACCAGTACTATATCTGGACACACATACGGAAATGAATCACTATGCATATGAAAACGAACCACTTAGAAGTTGTACAACTTGCTCTGAAGATCCTCAAGAAAGGTGAAAGAACTTGTACAACTTCTAAGTGGTTCGTTTTCATATGCATAGTGATTCATTTCCGTATGTGTGTCCAGATATAGTACTGGTAAGTGTGTTTTCTTTCTTATTCGTCTAGTTGCTTATTTCTATGTAATGAAATGCTACAAACCCAAGATTACTTTTCACAAAATAAATATGAATAGCAAAGAATTTCAAAGCTAATAAATATATCCAGGGTGAAAATTGGATTTTTTTCGAGAATTTTCGAAGAAACAATTAATACATACAACCAACAAATGATTTTAGTTTTGACTAAGCAAGCAATTTCTGTATCACTCCCTCTTTGAATGCTTCAGAACTCTATTGTATATATAATTCAATATTTTCCCGCATATAGTTGGAAAAAGTAGTTGTTTTTCAATAGGTTCAACAAGATTTTATGCATTTTAAAGTTTAACATCTTCTGGATAACTGTATGCCTAATGCTTTTATATATAATATGTTCAAATAGAACAAATATAAATAGTAGACTAGGTTTGTGTATTCTAAGAATGAGTTCCGTCAAAAACTAATGTCATAAAATGTCACTGCAAGTGTTGGTGTATTGGTAATTTAAATTCAAGTATGAATAATCAATGAAATAAATCGTATACTGCTCTGAAGATCCTCAAGAAAGGTGAAAGAACTTGTACAACTTCTAAGTGGTTCGTTTTCATATGCATAGTGATTCATTTCCGTATGTGTGTCCAGATATAGTACTGGTAAGTGTGTTTTCTTTCTTATTCGTCTAGTTGCTTATTTCTATGTAATGAAATGCTACAAACCCAAGATTACTTTTCACAATATATATATATATATATATATATATATATATATATATATATATATATATATATATATATATATATATATATATATATATACATATATATATATATATATATACATATATATATATATATATATATATATATATATATATATATATATATATATATATATATATATATATATATATATATATATATATATATATATATATATATATATATATATATATATATATATATATATATACGGATACGGATACGGATACGAACCACTTAGAAGTTGTACAAGTTCTTTCACCTGCATTGAGGATATTCAGAGTGATGTACGATTTGTTTTATTGATCATTTATACTTGAATTTTAAATATTAATACTAGCATCACTTTCAGTGACATTTTGTGACATTGATTTTGAAGGAACTGAAATTCACAGAACCACAAACCTATTCTATTATTTATATTTGTTCTATGTGAACATATTATATATTAGAGCATTAGGCATACAGTTATCCAGAAGATGTTAAACTTTAAAATGCATAAATTCTTGTAGATTCTATTAAAACATTTACCTACTATTCCTAGCTATATGCTAGAAAATATTGAATTACATATAAATTGTTGTGGATGTATTAATACCAACGAACCCCGGTTTACTCGTGGTTTAAGTAAGGTTTTCAAAAACGTGGGTATAATAGCGATTCATTCGTCGAGCAACAAATTACAACAACTTTTAGACAATCCAAAGGATAAAATTGTTCCAAATGAAAGGTCTGGGGTTTACGAAATTAGTTGTAATGATTGTGATCGAAAATATATTGGACAAACGAGACGGTCAATTAACACCAAATTTAAAGAACATATGGCTCATCTAAAATATGGAAAAACAGATAAGTCTAGTGTTGCACAACATGCTTTTAACAACAATCATAGAATAGATATTAGTAATTTAACATTAGTTAGAAATGTGACCAATAATAGACAGTTGGATGCATTTGAGAGAATAGAAATTGTAAAATGTAATAGTAGTATGAATAGCCACAAGGGACCTATCCCGTATAGCCCGCTTTACGCGTTGCTTAGCAACAGATCTGACGAAATTAAGGGTGTTACTATCACATCCATAACATTCTTCAGTTGAATGGACTTAGAGCCCAAGTTTTGTTGGTGAATAATGCAATGCAGAATTACTTCTCTTCAATCCTCCTTACTGTTGACTGATTGACGTTCTTACTTACCTTCATATTTCGAATTGAAGATATCACAAACTTCTTTATGTGTTCGGGTTAAATCATCGTAGCCTATCATAATATTTCTATTCTTTCTTTTTCGGACGACATATTTGCTTCTCATGACTAGCAACACTTTGGACAGTGACAACATTATTTACTGTCACCTTAGTATTTTGTTTCAAGCGAGCCATAGCACACTTCTTCCAATTGTTATTTTTAATGCAGCAGTATGGTATTTTTGTGTACTCGTGGAGTTATCATGATTAAATTTTTATTAATTCGTTTAAACCTCTGATTCTCAAAATAAATATTAACTGTGTTACATTGCCGAACTCATAAAAAGTTCGTCTACAATATTCTGCCAGAAAAATATATTGTTGTCGTTTAAAAAAAATATCGATGACGTCGCATCCGGAACGCAGCGCCATCTTATTGTATATTACATCAACATAAGCGGAATTAAAAATAAAAATCGACGTATCCGAGGATTTTAGATAAAAACGTCAGTCTTAAGAAATATTGAATTTATCCTTTACTTTTCTAACGCACTGTATATGCGGGAAAGGCCTCAGGCCACTCCAACTTCGCCCTATAACCAACGTGATATGGTGCTACGCCCCTCGGTTGGCTACTTTACAGTTCACTGTAATATGCATAATATACTATTAAAAAAATGTTGAGTTTTTGATTATTGGCTTGAAGATATCAACATAGTAATACAATGTTGTTGTACCAGACCTTCAAATAACGATTTATAATGCTGATATAAAGTTGATATGTAATGAACATACATATATGCATTACGTAATAGCATATTATATGGCAATATGTAAAGTGTTAGCTGTACAGCTCAGAAATCAATAAAGAAAATTGGTAGGTATTATTGCAAAGAGGTAGCTAATTATTAATAAAATTAAAATAATTATACATACTTTCACTTTCGTCTGTGCACTAAGTTCGATGTACTCAAATATTTCAAAATGACTTATGCAATAATCTAACTTTAGTGTCATACATAATATCATGGCGAATATTCTTTAAGGTGATTTCTCAAAATGAACAATTTTCTGTTACATAAACCGCCATATTTTAGAAAATCTGTATCTAAAATAAAGTTGTTTGCAGACAAGGTAAAACCCCCAACAGATTTTTTAAATAATCCATGTAATTATTTACGCTTTTGCAGTTGCACTATCTATATAAACTAATATACAGCATTCACACATAAATCGTATATAGGTACCCACTGCGCGCACACGAAGAGTAGTATCAAGCACCCATATTATGTATATAGGTATAGGTAAAAGAATACCAATGTTTAAACTAATTGTGAAAAAATCAAAACCTAGGAAGAGGGTGACTGTATAATGGCTATTAGTACAAATTTAATTTTTATTTTCTATAAACTAACATCAAAACGAGAAATGTGAAACATCAATCTACAAGAAAAGTGAGAAAAAATGAAAATTCCTAATACGTGGATATTTAAAATTTTCTAGTTCCACCATGGACACTGATCACAGCACGAATTGCTATTACTGCTAATCATCCCCGTCGTAATCGGTTTCCTGAATGGCGGATAAGGTATCCGCAGAGAGGATGTGGTGTGATGTGATGTTTCCGTTCATAATGGGTACGCCGTAGAAAGTGCCCCTTGTAGTTTTGACACAGTCGACAGCAACTCATCGTTGTCTTTTTGCAGCTGTACCTTCCACTGCTGCAGTATTTCGTGCATTTTGGTAATTTTTAACAAAACCAAGGTTACACTTTCGGAGTATAGCACTCATGGATTCGCCAGTGATTGCTTGTAGGAAAAAAAAATTCTTGAGTCCCAGCTGTTGCATTTGGTTGCTGGAATAAACGTTGAGTTGCAGTTTTCCTCTGCCAGGAACCACCTGGCCACAACATCTTGGCCACCTGGTCACCTGACCACAACATCCTGTTTTATATAAACAGGATGTTGTGGTCAGGCGACGTTTCGTTTTACGTAGCGCAGTGAGATCCACGCCTTCCCCGATAACGTGCTTACAATCAACACGTCAGCAACGTGTGATGCTTGATACAGCGTATTATAGCACAGTATCTACCTATATAAGTTTACATAGATAATTCCAATTACTGGATAAGGGTGGAACCTTTGATGTAACTGTAACACTCGGAGTAGTTTCCACAAACACCAAAACACTTTCACTTCGCTCGACGCGCGTTTCGCCAACCAAGTTGGCATCATCCGGAGACGATTAAAACTAATCTTAAATTACAAAATCTACCATATTTATACTATTTTTCCGGTGACGTCACTAATGATATCACCGTGAAATTTGCGCGTGACTAATCACGCTTCAATGATCGGTTGCTAAGCAATGCGTAAAGCGGGCTACGGTATGATATCACCGTCAAATTTACGCGTGACTAATCACGCTTCAATCATCGGTTACTAAGCAACGCGTAAAGCGGGCTATACGGGATAGGTCCCTTGTCGCTATTCATACTACTATTACACTTACATACTACATACTACTTACTTACATACTACATACATACTTACATATTACATACTACTTACACAAGTGTAATAGTAGTATGAATAGCGACAAGGGACCTATCCCGTATAGCCCGCTTTACGCGTTGCTTAGCAACCGATGATTGAAGCATGATTAGTCACGCGTAAATTTGACGGTGATATCATACCGTAGCCCGCTTTACGCGTTGCTTAGCAACCGATCATTGAAGCGTGATTAGTCACGCGTAAATTTCACGGTGATATCATTAGTGACGTCACCGGAAAAATAGTATAAATATGGTAGATTTTGTAATTTAAGATTAGTTTTAATCGTCTCCGGATGATGCCAACTTGGTTGGCGAAACGCGCGTCGAGCGAAGTGAAAGTGTTTTGGTGTTTGTGGAAACTACTCCGAGTGTTTTAGATAATTCCAATCCTGATATAATAAAAATAACGATTTTCTGTTTTTCTGTTCTGAAAATTACATTTTTCTGAAGTTTTAAGGAGTTGCTTTTTATTAAACGGAAACTGAAAGTAAAACCTCTCAAATCTATTTCTGGTTGAGGGTGCTTTTTGTAATGTAATATGTCGAAGGTAAGATAATGTACTTTATTTTTGTATAGAAAGGTTATAACACCTCTCCTTTTAATTTAGTTTCCCTGAATTAAATGGCCTCTCAACCAGGAGATGTATATTGATGGATTTTTTATTTTGCCTATCGGCTCCTCAGATTTTTCCGGAGGTCGTGGATAAGTGGATTCGATGGTCACCTCAATCATGATGATCACCGCGATCACAAAAAATGACAGCTTGATAATTGATCTATTTCTACTTTAAATTTATATTTAAAAAAATAAATATTTGGACGCCAGGTCAGCAGTACTTAAGGAGTACGCAGAAATTATTAGACAACAATAATTACCAGCTGTAACCTCGGTGAATCAGATTTTTATTTAGAGAAATAAACGAAATATATTTTTTAAAACAATACACTGCGCAACTTATTTAACGCACAACCAAGAAGTTAACTCAAATTTGATGTTATGTATTTTCGACAATTTTTGTTCGTTTTGGTCGATTTTTTTTTCAAATTGTAGGTTTTTCTCTTAGGAATATCACTGTCTTAGTTGTTTTGGTAAAACGAATGATTTTGATATTATACCAGGTGCTATAAAAATGTTATGTTTTTTTCTGAAATTTCAAAACGTCCTGTGGGCTATACAAGGTATTGCAAGTTATTGCAATTATAGCCAATTTAAAGCCTCATGTTTTTTCTACATTTTCTTTTTTTATTCATTTGTTTATCTCTGTTACTTCATAAAATATCCAATTTTTGAGTTGACGTGATTTTTATTAAATTTATTAACTTTCTTTTTTGTCAAGTGCTCATTATTCATTACTCATTATACTGGTTCAATGCCTCATTTTGCGTTCTGTTTTCCTTGATATCTTATAATTTATTGAGAGATGCAAGGTGTTTTAGAAGAGAAAAAGGTCTTAAAAGGACAAAAACTCAAAAAACATACCTAGAAAAATGGATTGCTTTAATCAATAAAACAACGAATAACAGGAAACAAAACAAAAGTAAATAGAGAAGTAGTATCTGGTGTTTCCACCCCTTCCGCGAATGACCTTCCGACATCTTTGGTTCATACTTAAAAGCAAAGTTCTGATTAGGTTCTGATCTAGGCCATTCCATAATTCGACTAGACGTCCTTCCAATTCTTGTAAATTTTGGGGTTGTCGTCCCTCACTTCGTAACCGCTGACCGATAAAATCCCAAACATGTTCAATGGGGTTAATGTCGGGGCTACGGGCTGGCCAGTCTATGTGATCAATTCCTACTTCTTCAAGATAATTTCTCACGATAAGACTCGTGTGGGGACGCGCATTGTCTTGCATAAGTAAAAAATTGGGTCCTATATAGGGGGCATAAGGCAAAACATGTGCTTCAAGAATGTCTGTGATGTATCTGTCAGAATTGAGATTTCCATTCACAGTTACCAAGTCCGTTCGCCCAGTCAAAGATATTTCGCCCCACACCATGAAGGATCCACCTCCATATAAAGTTGTGTGCAAAAAATTGCATTGACTGTATCGCTCATCGGGTCTTCGGTAGACGCGATTACGTCTGTCACAATTATACAAACTGAACCTTGACTCATCAGTCCAAAGAATACGTTCCCAATCTGCTTCCATCCAATTAACATGCTCATTGGCAAAATTCAATCTGGCTCTTCGATGATCTACTGTTAATGCGGGTCCTCGAGCAGCAATCCTGGGTCTTAAATTTGCCTCCCTCAGTCGTCGGCGTACAGTTTGAACGCATATGAGTGGACTCTTGCTAGCTGTTTGAGTTGTCCGATAAATGCATTTCATGTGAATAAAAGCATATTATGGTGTTTCAAAACGGTGTATTTCATGAAGTAACAGAGATAAACAAATGAATAAAAAAAGAAAATGTAGAAAAAACATGAGGCTTTAAATTGGCTATAATTGCAATAACTTGCAATACCTTGTATAGCCCACAGGACGTTTTGAAATTTCGGAAAAAAACATAACATTTTTATAGCACCTGGTATAATATCAAAATCATTCGTTTTACCAAAACAACTAAGACAGTGATATTCCTAAGAGAAAAACCTACAATTTGAAAAAAAAAATCGACCAAAACGAACAGAAATTGTCGAAAATACATAACGTCAAATTTGAGTTAACTTTTTGGTTGTGCGTTAAATAAGTTGCGCAGTGTATATTAACAAATAAATTTACTAGTGGATGGTTTACAATATGACTTAATCTACTTAAAATTAACACTCGAAGCAGTTTCGAACACTTGAAGTAGTTAAAAAAAATAAAAAAACAATTACTCTTGACCAAGTCAAGACGAAAAATTTAATATTTACAAAGAAGTGAAGACTAAACCTTGGTAAATCTGAAATGTACGTAAGACCTGGTAATTCCTATGGGAAATAAAAACATCCAAGATATACCTTTATGTCAGACTCTTGAAATAGCCTCGTGAAATGTGGATTTTCTAGGATCCTAAGATGCGGCTACGGCTCGGAGGTCCAGCGGAACTGGAACGTACCCTCTAAGGGCGATATGTACCACAATGGGTGACATGTGCCAGCAACGGGAGGAGATATCTTCCAGTCTGGCGTTCAGAAATACAGACAATGATGGTCTGCTCAGGTTAGTTATCAAACTACGCGAATCAGCAAAAATCAAACGGTCAAAGAGGCTTCTGTTTGCGTCGCGTGCAGTATTTATGCCTTTTCGCTACGACTTCGGTTCGCGGCGTACTCACGTGGTTTTATTATCGCAGAACATGGTAGGTAGGTAGGTAACTCGCGGTGTAATTTAAATATTTGAAATAAGGTACTATTATTCAAAATATTTGCTATATAACGGAACGGAATTTATTAAAGTAAATAAATTCCGTTCCGTTATATAGCAAATATTTTGAATAATAGTACCTTATTTCAAATATTTACGATCTATGAAAAGTGCATAGTTTTATAACTTTTTAGTAAAAATCTGAAAAAAGGTTAAAAATATTGAGGTTTCTGGCGATTCTTGTTGTGAAGCCATACCCGGGAGAAGTAGCAAATTCGAATTCAGCACCCGAAGAGACAAAAAATTATATTTTTTCCTGGCCAAAACACACACCGTTTGACTAGACTATTATCAAAGAGCTATTGTTCCAAACAGAACTGAAACGTTTTAATAAATAAATTTTCCAACTCATTAAAATGAAACATCATGTTAATTCTAATGCTTATAAAATAATTAAGATTAAGAATTATTGCGAATGAACGATAAATATCTGAACTTTAAATGTTTTAATGATATTAACAATATACCGTGTGGTACAAGACCGGAATTTTTAATTTCGTCAATAATTTAGTTTTTTAAATCAATTTGAATTATTAAAAACCTAATTTATAACTGGAATAACAAGTTATGAGGGAATATAATATTTTTGAATTTTTATTAGAATTGTATGGCGCTAGTCACTAAACTTGCTTCTTTATGATTCGCTAGACATTTTTGGTAAGAACTGCCACTCACACAATTCTGTGAGTAGTTCTCGGTCACCTCGTACTAAAGTTTGTTGGTCTGTACATGTTGGGTACATATCTAGGTATTTGTGCTTTTTTGAAATATTATAAATTGTTCCCACATATATCCCCGTCGAGTTTTCCCGGTTAACTACAAAATATCCCCAAACGTTTATTTCACTATCTGCGTCAAGGATAAAGATTTTCTTTGATATCAATCTCTTAAGCACTCGTTTAATCCTATTTTTTTTTGGCATACTAAGTACTTCTCAAGTGTATTAAATATATATAAATGTGCGAACATCATTTTGCTGCAAGAAAATTTAACTGAACTGACACATTGACAAATTGGTCATAGGTATCGATTTTGTCATGACCGGCTATGGATAAGTCGCCTAGTTTTCGTTCAACGATCTCGTTGAATATGCGGTACACGGCCGCTTGCGATAAGTAATGGAAAATGTATTAATGAAAACATTAAATAACTTATAGCTCAAATTGGTCCCATGCGAGATCCTTGATATTAGTATAATTTGATAGTACTAGAAACCTAGCTCCTGATACACTAATCTGATTCTGACTCGTATTTCGTAACCAATCTATGTAAGTGAAATAAATTAGATATAATTATATAATTGAACAAAGTTACCGACTAATAATATAATTAATAGTCAAAAGATTTCTTTTGTCAATTTCTTAATGCTGTTAGTTATGGTTGTTAATTTTTAAGTCTCGGTTGCTCGTTATGCTTAATGGTTTGAAACAAACGAACTTTGACCCCAGTGAAACTATTAATGCGATAGATGATGAATTCCGTTTACTGATGAATTACTATTAGTTCATAATGATAATTAACATAACCTATTAAGTTTCTGCTAATTTATGTTTCCATGGACACGTTTGCTTGATAGATGGTATTTAGTGAGTAGGTGATGAATTATAATAATCGATTAACTCAATATTGTTATTATGTAGGTAGGACGTAAATCCTGTGATACCAGTAACGTTTTCTGATATTTTTCTCGATGACGATACCTAAACTACTATTTTGCAGTATGCTATGTAGTGCACAAAGTAAAACATTGCACTTTATTGAAGCGAATATAATTGTAACATCGAACCTGAATCAGCACCCCGAATTTCGATCATATACTGTGTTCTCGAAGATATACTTTTTTTTAAATATGTGCAATGTGGGGAATGGCATTGCGGATACAATTCCGGAGGGCTCAACGAAATACGTATTGCAAAAAATAATAAAAAATATTTTTCCATTTTTTGTGTTTAACTAGCGATTGTGACGCCATTTTTTAATATTAAAAAAAATGCACCAGGCCTAATCAGTAATCATTGTAGATTTCAGCATCGAGACAATTTTGGAGCGGTTGAAGAAAGATATATAAGATTAATCGACGAAAAATGTGCCCCAAGGGGTGGGGAAGTTTTTGGTGAAAAGAAATTTTCACAAGTGATAACGGTTTCCGAGATGGGAATTTCCGTTGACGCCGACGCGCGCTGAGCGCAGCCGTGTCAACGGGACACGGTATTCTGCCGTCCTTAGGAAAACACAGCATGTGCAAAAATTATGAAATATCAGTTCTAGATAGCTTACATTACATATTTACATTAGAAAAGAAAAACTATTTACAACCGTATTTACAACCACAAATATATATTTTTAATAGAATTCTAAATCTAGCATCTACAAAAAGATTTGATAATCTGAAGAAGAAGTCATTGGCGCGTATTTCCGAATTTCCGAAACCTATTTATTTTCCCTCAAGATTGGTGTGAAGTGGTTCGTTTTAATTTGTGTCCCATCAAAGTTGATCAAGAAACAACGTAAAATCTTCTAAGTTCATTGCAAGTCATATAGTAAGGACATAATTTAATAACATATTTTTACAAGTTTGCTTTACTTCAGTGGAAAAAATACAGAGGGTCCTTAAATATCATGAACATAATAACCTGAGGGGTCACTTTCCGTAAGTTGTGACCTCAGGTTATTTTTTGAAAAATGGTTCATTTAAACATAGGTGCGGAAATGTAAAATCCAATCCATCTTTAAAAATAACAGTTTGTTAAAAATATCTGAAAGATGATTTGACATCCCGAGAGACAATTTAACGAATATTATTGAGGGAAAATTCACGTCACTCATTTTTCTATTATTTATATTTTAATTGTCATATCTTACTTCGCTTTCGAGGGACAAAAAAAATATATACTGTCTCTGAACTACACAAACATTTAAGCAACAAAAATTTTCTATTTTTAGCTGCTTGATCCCAAAAAATTAATAAATAAAATATAGAAAAGAGGCGTCCATTAATTAATACATAAGATCCAACAAAAAAACAATTTTAGTTTTGACTAAGCATATCTGTATCACTCCCTCTTTGAATGCTTCAGAATTCTATTGTATATGTAATTTAATATTTTCTAGCACATTGCTAGGAAAAGTAGTTGTTTTAAATAGATTATACTAGATTTCATGCATTTTAAAGTTTAACATCTTCTTATATGTTCAAATAGAACAAATATAAATAGTAGATTAGGTTTGTGTATTCTGAGAATTTGAGTTCCGTAAAAAACTGATGTCATAAAATGTCACTGCAAGTGTTGGAGTATTAATATTGTCACAAATATAACTAAATAACTAAATATAAAAATAAACACATTTTGGCAACAAATTAGAAAACACACTGTATAGTAAATTAATGCATAATAATTATAACATTTTATAAAGTCAAATAATTCCATATTAACAATGAATAAATTCCCATGCTATAAAGGATGTAAGGTCTTATATCATTTATTGGCATTAGATAGTAAATACAGTTTATTTGCTGAGTAAAGATATTTCGAATGGAACTTTAAAGGAAGTAGAAAACATTGAACTTATTGAATGGTGAATCTGCTAGACGGGCTTTTTATCGGTCTTGCTTGGGAAGACAGTTAGGGAGTGAGTGTTGAGAATTGAGATAGACAAGTGACATATCTCCTGAAGCCATGGGGGTAGATTTAGTGAAAGGGATAATGTAAGTAGTACCAATTTATAAATTAGTGATAGGTGTTCCTCAAAGGTGTAAAAGTAAGAGTATGTATAAATAAATAAGTTAGTTGTAGTGAGAGAATGTGGTTTTATTAAAACTAACCCTAGCCCAAAAGTTACGAGAAACGTAACAATATTTTAAATTCAAGTATAAATGATCAATGGAACAAATCGTACATCATGATTCGTACAAGATCCTCAATGAAGGTGAAAGAACTTGTACAACTTCTAAGTGGTTCATTTTCATATGTATGTCCAGATATACATCTGGTAAGTGTGTCTGCCTTATTATTCGTCTATTTGCCTATTTCTCTATGTAATGAAATGCTACAAGCCCACAATTCTCATTATTCACATTAATTCTCACAAAAAAATGTATATATGTGTGTTTGAAATGGTGTTTATATTTATGTCGTGTCTGTAACTCAAACATTTTTTTAAAGAGTTAGTTTTACCTTTTTTAAATATGAAGCTTACTATATCACAACTAGTTAAAATGTGAATAGTCAATAGTAAATTCCACAAATCCATTTGAGTATATAAAGACTTATCCGTAGATAATTCTTCTATGATGTGGTGCACTAGTGTATTATATGTGTAGTAGATTTATGAAACCATAATTTCTAGATAGATGACCTAGTAATAAAGTAGAGGGACAGTACAAATATGCCGGTATCAGTGGCCTCTATTATTATTTGACGGTACTGCAAGATTTTACCTTCATATATCAAATTGAACATGTCACAAACTTCTTGATGTGTTCGGGTTAAATCACCGTGGCCTATCATAATATTTCCATTCTTTCTTTTTCGGATGACATTTTTGCTTCTAATTATTAACAACACTTTTGATAGTGACAACATTATTTACTGTCACCTTAATGTTTTGTTTCAAGCGAGCCATAGCACACATCCAATTGTTATTTTTAATGCAGAAATATGGTATTTTTATATAGGGGAATGTGGGGGAATGGCGCTCACATGGCTAAATGTAGAGACGAAGACCAACTACTAGTTTGATTGTGACATCAGCAAAAGTCGGTATCTTGACAGTGCGTTGTGCTGAAATTTGATATAACATTGTGCCTGCATATAATGAATCGTAAGTTATGCAATTTTTAATTTATTTATATGATGTAACATTGATTATTATACTAGTTTTTTATGCTGTAGACGTTCCTTTGTGCAATTTTGAGATCAAGAATGGTGTTAAAGTTTTATTTGTTATGAACCGCAAACAAACAATGTGGGGTTATGCCGCTCATGCCGAGCATCATTACCCCAGAAGTGAGCGCCATTTCCCCTTGAGGTTTCTAATGGCAATTGAAAAATGAGCCAAACTTTAGAAGTAAATCGAATCGGAACCAGTATTCGACGTGCCAGCAAACATACTTATACCTCGATTAGAGATCGATTGCGAACTGGAATTTGCACAGCCCCTAAATTAGGACATTCTACAATATTCCCGCCAGTTCAGGAAGAATAAATTGCAACACAGGTTTTGTTTTGTCAAAATAATATTCTGGAGTGTCTCAAATAGACCTTAGACGAGTGGTAAGTATATGAGTTCGCTGAAGAAGACAAAAGCAACCACTTATTTAATAGGATATCAAAAATTACAGGTACATATTGGATGTATGGTTTTCTTAAAAGAATCCTAATTTAAGTTTAAGAAAACCAGAAGCATTAGCGTAAATAGAGTTAAAGCTTCTAACAGAGATGAAGTCAATCGATTTTTTTCGATCTTTAATGGAACGTCGTAAGTTCCTTCCTGCAAGGATTTTTAACGTGGATGAAACAGGGATATCTACAGTACAAAATCCCTGCCACATACTTGCTCAAACTGCTGTTGTGGCCAGTTGTGAACGCGGTAAGAATCATACCATATGCCGTGCAATAAGTGCATCTGGGGTGTTCATCCCTCCTATATTTATCTACCCAAGACAACGTATGACACCCTTATTAGAACGTGGAGCGTGTTAGAACGTTTTCTGTCAGGGTGGCGTGACAGAAAAATTATTTATGGAGTGGTTTGAACATTTTAAGGTAGCAGTTCATGTATCCATTCAAGAGCAGGCCCTTCTCATACTCGATAATCACAGCAGCCATACTTCACTTAACACGTACCAGTTTTGCAAAGAAAATTAAATTCATATGCTTTTCTTACCACCTAATACCTCGCATAGGATGCAGCCATTGGATGTAACGGTATATGAACAATTGAAGTCAGCGGTAAGCAGACAAATGGATATTTTTATCGAATCTGGGCAGTATCTACAAATTACTCCTTATGACTTGGCATCCCTTATTTTCAACAAAGCTTATGCACGTATAGCAACAGTAGAGAAAGCTGTAAAAGGATGCGAAGTGACGGGAATCCATCCTTTTGACTCAAATGTCTTCAATGATGAAGATTTTTTTGGGTCGGATTCTCTAAGAGATCCTGATGATCCAGAAGTAGTTCATGCAGCGCAAGAAAGAAACGAAACATCTCCAGTTCCTCTTCTTGTTCTAGAGGAAACTAATAAAACCCCACCAGCTTTAAATTTTTATTTTTTTTTTTTTGTATACAAACACCAATGGCATTTACTATAATTACAATCTGATCTGAACTTAGGTCAATGAGTAATATTTTTCTAACCTAATTTACTACTGCTACAAAACTTATATCTAAGGACTTACTCACTAGTGTTCCTTATATTTTTCTAATACTTAATTACACTAATATTAATGTGTACACAGGCACTGTTCTCTGCTTTTGCACTAACACAAAATTATACTAGCTCGAAGGGTTTGATCCTCCTGAGCCTTCGAATCTGGTTTGTATTGTCGAGGAGCTGGATGACTTCGACATTGACGTGACGATGAAGTCGCTGTTCGTGACTTTTGGCGAATTCGCTGATGGTCTGGATAACGGTGTCCATTCCCATGTCCCTATGGAGGTCACTATTTCTGCAATACCAGGGGGCATTAACAATGCTCCTTAACACTTTGTTTTGGAATCGCTGGATTATATCTAGATTGCTCTTACTGGCACAACCCCACAGCTGGATGCCATATGTCCATACGGGCTTGAGAATTTGTTTGTACAAAAGTACTTTGTTATATATTGACAGTGTGGAATTTCGTCCAAGCAGCCAATACATTTTTTTAAATCTGATATCTAATTCTTCCTTTTTCTTTTTGACATGTGCTCTCCAGCGTAGCTTAGCGTCCAGTGTTATACCCAAATATTTTGCTGTATCAGCATATGGTACTTGGATATTGTTTATGCTAACAGGGATATGTCGGTCTGTCTTGTTAGTGAAATTAACATGGGCAGATTTACTCTCATTTAGTTTAATTCTCCATTGCTTAGTCCAGGTGTTGATTTTGTTAACTGATTTTTGCAGATTTATTGCCGCTTCTTGGTGATCCTTTCCCACAGCCATTATAGCAGTGTCATCAGCAAAGGTGGCTATCGTGTCATATTCTAATTCAGGAATATCACTGGTGTATAGTAGATAAAGGACTGGCCCTAATACACTCCCTTGTGGTACTCCCGCCTTGATTTCTTTAAGTTCAGAATAAGCGTCTTCCTGCTTAATTCTAAAAGTTCTATCTGAAATATAAGACTTCATTAATTGTGAGAACTGATTAGGCAGGAGCTTGCTTAATTTATACTGCAGTCCCTCATGCCATACTTTAACAAAAGCCTGTGCTACATCAAGAAAGACGGTAGAACAAACTTTTCTTTCCTCCAGCGACTTTTCAATTACATCTGTGATCCTATGGACCTGATCTATAGTTGAATCACTCTCTCTGAATCCAAACTGATGGTCTGGAATTATGTGTTTGTCTTCAATGATTGGTTTTAATCTTTTAAGAAATATTCTTTCGAACAGTTTTGATATTACAGGGAGCAAGGAGATTGGCCTGTAGGACGAAGCTTCATTTGGTGGTTTTCCGGGTTTCAGGATCATTATCATTTCTGCTACTTTCCATGTCTTCGGTACATATTTTAATCTAAAAGATGCATTAATAATATAGGTAAGTTTTTGAATGGCTTTACGTGGGAGATGTTTTAGAATTTCCCCCGTAATTAGGTCAAATCCTGGGGCTTTTTTCGGGTTAATGTTTTCTTTAATTTCTTTTGCTATTTCTTTCGGGGTAGCAGGTCTGATTGCACCTTCTTCCTGGATAAGATTATCCCAGTCAATAGTGTTTTCTCCCTCATTCGGCTGGAGAGTCTCTTCAAGATATTCAGCGTACTTGTTGGATTTTTGCATATTACTTTTTGCCCACGTACCATCTGTATTTTTAATTGGTGGGTTCTGCTGTATTGGTCTCTTTAGTCTCTTGGTAGCTCTCCAAAGTGAATAGTCAGTTGACAGTTCACTTAGGTAGTCAGTAATAGACTTATCTTTGATTTTTTTAATCTCTCTTTTGAGTTGTTGTGTGGCATTATTTAATATGGTTTTATCGGCTGGTGATCTAGATTGATGCCAGATTCTTCTGAGCCTTCTTTTCTCGGAAATAAGAGCTCTGATTTCTTTGGGGTAGTTGTTACCTTTAATTCTTGGAGTAATATCTGGAGTATTATCCCATGCAGCTTGTTGGATAACATTAACAAATGATTCTGTTTCATTATCTAGTTGTTCTTCATTTCTTGGAGGCACTGACAAATTGATACTCACTTCAAGTTCTAATCTGAAGCTTTTCCAATCTGTTAGTTTATTTACTAATCTATGGGCTAATTCACTTTGTATAATGCTGTCACTGAGCGTAAGTAATATGGGAGAATGGTCAGAGTTCAAATCCCAAGCTTCTTCCACATGTATATAGTTTACTGATACATTTCGAGTTATGAAAAAATCAATTAGATCTGGGATTTTGTTGGGATCTGTAGGCCAATATGTTGGCTTGCCAGTTGATAATGTTTCGCACTTTAGTTGATTGGCTGCTTGTAGAAGTTCTTTTCCTTTTGTGTTCGTTAACCTAGATCCCCATTGGACATGTTTGGCATTGAAATCGCCACCTATGATGAATCTATGTCCGTGACTATTTAGAAATCCTACATATTGTTCTTTTTTGAGAGCATGTCTAGGCGGACAGTAAACTGCAGCGACAATGATCTCATAAGTTTTGGTTTTTACCTTTACAGAGGCAGCTTGAAACTGTTCTGTTTTATACCCGGTTTCTTGATGATGCTTAATTGAATCCTTAATTACGATAACACTACCACCTTTCGCTGCATTTGCTGGATGTATGGTATGATATGTTTTGTATCCCTTAAATTTAATGAATGATTCATTAGTAAAATGAGTCTCCGAAATAAGGCATATGTCAATGTTCTCTATATCTAGGACTGCTTGCAATTCTTGTTGGTGTTGTAAGAGTCCATTGGCATTCCACTCCATAATCCTAAGGCTACTTAACATTATGAGTTTTTGGAATAGCACCTTTAGCGCTATGTTCAAGTCTGCTAATACGTTCATCCATTTGTGTTAATTTCTCCATAATTTGTTGGAGAGAGTTTTGTATGAATACATTTTGGTCATTTTGTTTAGTGTCATTTGTATTAATACTCAATTCAGGCTTACCAGTAACTGCTTGACTGTACGCTTTTTGTCCTGCACTTATATTCTTTGGAACTTGTTGGTTATTCCTCTGTGGATTTAAAGCTGGTACATGGCCCAGCTTTAAATGCGACAGACAATTCAAGCCGAAATATATCATTCTCAAAAATTTTGCCAATTCCTGGGTATCAACTTACCAGAAAAGGCATGCAAGATGAAAGCAACACTCTGAGATTCTAACTTCAACACAAAGAGTTCTGCATAATTTGTAAAGAGTTCGGTAGGGGTGGAGAGATATGTGACTTCTGTCAGGTTTAATAGGACCTTTAAATTGTTAATTACTCATTGAGCGGCATTACCCCAGACCCCGGGGAAATGTCGCTCACTGCATAAGTTGTTTGAATTATTTTTTTGTCTGTAGAAGTTATCTTTTAAGACTTCTTTTGTATGTATATCAAAGTATATGAAATAGAACTCATTATGTTTATATTAGAAATTGGTTTTTCTTTATTTTTCGAACAAAATGTTAATTCGTTTGAACCTCTGTATCTCAAAATAAATATGAAGTGTGCTATATTGTCGAACTCATAAAGAGCTCTAAGAATCTGCCGGAAAAATATATTGTTGCAATTTAAAAAAATTATTGATCACGACACAATCGGAACACCTAGAACGCCATCTAATTGTATATTACATCAAAATAAGCGGAATTAAAAATAAAAATCGAAGAGTCCGAGGATTTTAGATAGAAACTCAGTCATAACTGTATAATAAACATATTTTTTCTTTTCCAACTAGAATAAAAAAATTGAAAATCATTTGTAAGGATAAATATAATTATTGTAATTGCAAAAAGCAATTTTTTAAGAGAAACATTCCGCAGCAGCAGTGTTTGACCATTAAATTAAAAAAAAAATTTCACCCGCGGTGCATTTCATACTCCCTACTTTTCTACCCCTTGGTTGTCGCCTATCCGAGTGTAAAAGGCACAAACCGCCACTGACATTTGCTCTAAAAAAAATCATAATTTGCGCGCCCGACAACCCGAGATACCAATATAGTCCAATCGGACCAGAAATGACAAAAAAGACCTTCATCTTGGCCCGCCATTTTAAATAATTATTTGGATGAATAAATCAGACCATAAAAGGCAAAATTCTTTCTCTATCTTGAGTATTTGCTCTGAAAGAAAGTTTGATCTGCCACTCCGAGAACCCCAAGATGCCAATTTATATTGAAATAGAACCATAAATAGCAAAACTGTCCGCCATCATTTTTATCACTTTTCCTAGTTCAATATTAACGTTCTTAACTTTAAAAAAAAGTATGTGTTATATCTGCTCGAATTACACTGGAGGGTAGTGGGTAGGGTAGTGTAATTTAATAATATCCATGGGCAAACCATAACATTCCTAGATATGGAAAATTTCTGGTGCTATCGGTATGCAAACATTGCAAACCCACAACAACGGTAGCTAGCAGGTCATGGCATTATAGTGTCAACGGTCTGCTCGGTCACCGTCGCTCGTCGACCTCGGGACGGGAGTCTGGAAAATATTAATATGTTACTTCTGACCTCAAACCGAAACTATTAAACCAAAAATCCTCACTGTCTCAATTTTACGAGAATAACGGATTTTGCGACGAAAGCCTGGATATTAATTAACACCCCTAATTAATTAGCCATAAATATATACTTATACTTTAGATTTACTTTTTATATAATGCAGGTTATGTCAGATAGATACATTAACATAAACAACATCTGACTGAAACCAAAAGTGATACCTATCCTCTCTCCATGTGGCTTTCTTTTCACCACATAATGAGCATGTTCGCCGATCGCGACGAGCATATAGCAGCCAATAGAACCATAGAAAGGCACCTTGTGAGTTTCACTTTCTATGCACTTGATCGAAATCCAGTTAGTTGCGCTAAGAAAATTCGGAAGTCTGCGGTATTTCACAGAACAAAAAATCCAACTACTTCCATTATAATAACTTTCCGTTAACTCGGTTTTCCAATCATTAAAGGAAGATCATTACTGATTATTTATTAACTGAGCAAATTATAGAGTGTTGACATCTAATCCTTAATAAAATATTCATATTTATTGACATTTATACAGCTGATGTTCATCCTAACTTTTGACATTGCTAGTTTTATCCGCAGCATGGTCTAACCCGGAAATTTAAGTAGTGAGTAGTGTTTTTTTGGGGATTCAGTGTAGTGCCCTGGGGTTTACCAGAAAATTCTTCAAGATGGATAGTGCCGTGGGTGCCAAAAACGAGGCCGCCGAGTGCAGCAACAGTAACAATGAAAAAGTTAAGAAAATGTTCTCTTGGAGCAACAACGTAATAAGGTGAGGTTTAATTTGCGTATAGCATTAATTGCTTCTGTAGACCGTTCACATTTTTATTAAAATGCGTTCTTTGTTCACGAGCAAAGTACGCTAGAGATGGTGAAAGAATAGGTTATATACTAATGTCATTGCGACATAATGACAAGCAAGGTCAGTTGGGCAACAGTGTGCACTTGCAAAACAATTTCCCCTAGATATATGAAATTTAACATAAAACTTCAATCATTTTCAAAAATATATGCAATGTAGTTATCATGAACCCACTTTCTACTGTCTACAATCCTTAATATTATTAGTGAAGTCTGTCTATTAATCGATTAACTTTCATATTAATGCTTTCCCGTACTAACTTGAACAATGTACACAGCAATATTAAGAGTATGATTTCCTAGTGCAAATATGGTAACATAATCGCTACATTATTCACATGCCTGCGTACGTAAGTTGTACCGGAAAGATATATGGCATTTCTATTATATTCTGAAGAATGGTATGTTGTTTACATACATATAAGCTTATTATACAAAATGTGTTACAAAATCGTGATTTAACTCGAGTTGAAATCAATGAAAAAAGTTTACTATTTAAATAATTATAGGTCACCAAAGTAATTTATTTAGGTAAATTTTAATAATATAATAAGGTAGGATAGTTAGTAGAAAGGTATGTATCTTTCTACTAACAATTTACTTAAAAATTTAAATTAAATAATTTTAATTAGCAACTAGTACATTACAAAATTAATGGTCAGTGTATGTTAATTTCTCGCTTTTGCGTGTAAGTAGAAAAAATCAACTTGCGTGCTACCAGTTATAAAAACAGGTGTTTAGAAACAAATATTAGTAAGATACCTATATGGTGATTAGACAGGCATGCTAGTATGGGAGGTAGCGCTATATTTGAACAAGTCATTTCATACCGACTGAAAATCATAACAATATTCGTTTTCCCCTAAATACATAAGTGATCTGAACGTCAGCTACTTACTCTCTAGTGTTTTAGTTTTATATGCAAACTAGAGCAAAAAATTGTGCGGCATTTTACAAAGAAAACCCGTGCCAATTACTGCAGAACCGGCATATCATATCACTATGCAATACAGAAGGATATTTAGTGTAAAATTGTATACCACCACAATTTCTTGTGAATAGAACTAGGGTCTCCAGTCCGTGGTGGTGCGTGGTCCGTGGTATATGTGCAAAACTTTAAGCCAAAAAATTATTTAGTTTTGAATGTATTTAAAATATATTGAGAACATGATGAACACACAACTAAGAGGGAAAAGTTGAAGAGCTGAAAATTTTCCGTCAAGGATGGTCTCCTCCTAAAATGTTTGTCTTAGCAATAGCGGAGTTATGGATTTTTAAATTTAGGTTATTTTTCAACATGTTTTATAGTAAGGGGTAGTTAAATTACTAAATAATCACGGATAAATCAATATTAACAAAACATATTATATAGAGGCACACAAAAAGGATTTGTGGGGTTGTGTAAATCTTTGTTGATGAAAATAACAAAGTTAAATAACTCCCCGTCTGGCTATAAACGTCGCGAGATTGAACGAATATTTACCGCTCCCCGAAAATAATAGTTATGTGCTCCCTTGAGATTTGTCATGGTGTTATTAATTCAGATATCATGATGTTATTATCTTGATGTTAATTCATTATTGCCAGAAAAGACTATTATAATCTGTCCAGGAAAATTATCAATGCCAAATAAAATCACTGACATACCGACCTTACAACAAAAATTGGGAGACCTAAAGGATGTTAATCTTAGTAAGCACGCAATGTCCGGTTGTGGCACAACGTCTGCGTTGTTCAGTAAAGGAAAGGTGAATTTAGTAAAGATTACCCAGAATAAAAAGCTATTTAAGCTGTTAAAAGAATTTTATAACCCTTAGGCTGTAAAGGATAAATTAGAAGCAGTTACTGCTAAAGTATTTCAAAGAAAGGTGCCAATGCATTGCGTAATTCACGACGGTCTCTCACAATTTTTCATAGCAGCATAATATGTTAAAAAATCAACAAATTCATATTTGGATAATATTAGATACATGCTTTACCAGCAGTACGTCACTAAACGAAGCCTTAGTACTGATTTTAACTTGGCTTCATTACCACCTACCTCAAATAGCGCAAAGTATCACGGATTTAGTTTTCCATCAGGTAAGTCAGATTTATCATGCAACTAAAACTTTATATCATGTTCTTTTCAATTTTCAGGTACAAGCGTGGTTAAATAATCATTTACCACCACAAGACTGGGGTTGGAATCTAGTTCTGTTTTATTTAATTAGACTTTTAGTAATAAAGCATTTTGGTTTATTTAATCTTTGTTATTATATCCACTACAGATTACCCACCGAAATTTACACCCAAAAAAACCCATAGCACTGCACATGTTAGCTTAAAATTAATTTTTATGTATTTGATGCAAGTAATCTAGATAAAAATAAATTATTTAGCACCCATTTGGAATATTCAGAAAAATACTCCCAATTGCAAAATTCACAGCTCCGCCACTGCCAACTTAAAATTTTTTAAAGTAGATATTTTCGATAAGAAATTTTTAGCTCTACAACTTCTCTATCTTGTCATTTTTTCACAAAATGCTTCGTTCTCAAGATATAAAGAAAAAAGTAAAAAAATACTACTTTTACCCGCTTAGAGGGGTTGTTTTGGGGGGACGGGCTCAACGTTTTAACGCTGAGGTTTCAGGGTATGTTTAGAACTTCAAAACAATTGAGCTTATTTGCGCTCAAAAAAGCTCAATTGGGTTCAGTTCGCAGTGATATGGAGGCAATCGAATAACCTCCATTCCTCTTGCTTTGGCCATTCCATCCACTGCATACTTCTTGAAAGCTGGAAAATGTTGCCATTCCAGTGTCAACAATTCAGCGTTACGTAGTAAATCATCGTGTTCAATGTTTCTTTCTTCCAGACAGTTTTTAATTTGCCCTTACCGCCATCCAGTTGTGGGCAGCTGCTCGTTCTACGAGGATGATAAGATTATTGTTTTTTATTTTATTTCCTATATTAGGATAATTGGACTGAGCACCGCGTTCCATTAGTTTGCATATCAAACGAAAGCACTATAGTAGTGGTGGAGCCCAAAGGTAACAACGTGTTCAAGGTGTTAAAAAAAATGCTACAAGTATATTCAAACCATTCTAAAATTTATGGGGTGATTTTTGAGATCATTTTCAACAAAAAAATAATAGTCAGCTGTATTGAAGAGAGGGGACTATACGTCAGTCACATATATGAACCATATTGAAAATGTTCAATTATAAAATCATTTCATACCTTATGAACTTTATGCAGCTGAATTTTTACTCTTGCTAAATAATAATGAAAATCATCAGCTGTATTTATAATGGGGGTTTATAATGGGGGGGTCTTGTCTTTACGACCTACAAAATATAAGCCGATCATATAACATTCGGTGAGTGTGGGTTGACATTTTAGATCTTTTCTTTTACTTGCACGAGCACAGCGAACTATGCTCCAATCCACTACTTCAGATTAATTGTAGTCTTCTATCATACCAACGTCCTCTACTCTAGCTGAAATAATTGCAGCTCCAGCTCTGCAGATAGTCTTCTGATAGAGTTTTAGAGTCTTCTGATAAGAGTCTTCAATAGAGATAGAGTCTTCTGATGGTGAAGTTGACGATAACGAGATTTCTTGAATTGAAATAAAATAAATAGAGCAAGAGGAGAAAAAAAATATAAGCTATTACCAAGACCGGAAGAAGTATTAATAATACAACTACCTTCAGGTTGATTTGACGTTTGTTGCCTCATTTTGTACGCCTCCCGTTTTCGCTTTCTCTCAATGTAAAGATTGCTTCTGACTATTATAGTGGCCACATCAACACTGCCTATGATCATTTTTTTGTCACCTCTCTGGTCATTTAAAAAGTTACGTTCTTTGGTAGGAATTTTCCGGGTGCTTTCACAGACACATGTATTTTGATTCGCACAGACATGATCACATTGATCACTTACTTCTTCAGCATTATCTGATGGTTCAATTTCATTGATATCATGATATCGACGATTTCTGCAAAAAAAAATGTGCAAATCTTAATATAGCATTAAGATTTGCACTATTTTTTACAGAAATCTTCGATATCAATGAAATTGAACCATCAGAGAATGCTGAAGAAGAAGGTGAACATTCTGATGGACGTGACTGATGAGCATGACTTCAAATATGTGCTATATAAATATATGATGTGCGTAGTATGTGTTGATACAGTTCTGATTGACATGGAGGAAATATTTCTCCAATTGTAGATTTAAACATAAATTTACCTCTTTTTCAATGATTTTATAGATTTTAGTGCATTTTGCATAATTTTGTTTTTTTGCCTTTTTTTTGGGTCGGAGGCAGGTATATACATTGCTCCTTAAAAAAAAGTAGACAAAATTTTCTCTAGAATGCTGTCAGTGCCAAAAAATGTGGGTTAAAAATTTATTGAAATATGGCCATTGGAATATAACATAATTTTTCGATTTTTTTATCTCTTATACAGATATTGTTTTCTCTTTCATTTTGTTAAAAAAAATATTTTTTACTTACTAAAAACATTCTAAACTATTCAAACTATTCAATAAAACTATTTAAACAAATGTATGTTCAATAACATTTTTAAACTGTAGGTATATCGATATCATCATTTATATCTTCTTCAATATCTTCTGCAATAGCGGCTACTTGCACATTATCCCAATTGGTTCCCATACATTCTTTGCAAAATATCGAACAAGTAATTTGCCATTTTCTGCAACCACATTTTCCATGGCAACCTTTAGTGCAACCACAAGCCATTTTTTTATTAGCAAAATCTCTGGCTCATGAGGTTTTGTTGTGAATGGCAACTAATCCATAGTTAGAGTGTTTCCAACCCCAGTTCAGACGGTTTAGTGATTTCCTTGCCATTGCTGGATTTGGAAATAAGTTCTTAAGTCGTGCTGTTTGATGGCATCACGTGTTGGTGGTAATTGCACCAGAGAAAATTTTGCACTTTTTGATATTTTGTAAAAATTCTGGAAGCGACAGTTGCTTAGTTAAACATGACCTGTTTAACTTTACCCCATATAAAGAAGCTGCAATATATTCTGATGCAGAACTTATTTCTTCTTCAGTTACATTGTCACGTAAAAACGTGTCCATATGTATTTGTAACAGTATGGCATTTTTATTTATGAAAGAAAATCTATGTTCGAGCCCATATTTCGGACAATTTTTAACCCATAAATTTTTTGACCCAGCATTTTAAAGAAAATTTCTAGTTTCTTTTCTATGAGGCAGTGCCTAGACCTATCTCTGACCTAAAAAAAGTTGCTGGCAAAAAAGCAAAATTTTGCAAAAAATCGAAATTTTGCCGTTGTTTTCATTTTCTTTCAACATTTTCGTCATAATTTTTTTAATTTTTTTTTTAGTAAAACGAGAAATAGATGAGAAATTCAATTCTTTACAAAAAGTTTCACATAAAGTATATCGAAATTTTTCTTCGCTTGCGAGATATATTAAAAAACTGAAAAGGCATTTTCACCCCTATCTCCAAATTGCACCCTCTAATTTAATAGCACTTCTGGTTAGGTTTTTTCTTCTGAAATGACCCAGTGACCAATTGCTGCGATAAAAACCCGTGAACGTCTTACCCTGTTTTTTAGTACATAATCAATATCCTATATTGCATTTTTCTCATAAGTTTGATAGTTTAGGCGCTAGAGGCTCATTGCAGGCATATATGTTATCGCTTGTACCTATTTATTTACTTTTGAGCCTCTACAGTAGTTTTTATTTGTTTCTATATTAGTTTTTATGGATAAGTTTAGCGCTACTGCTTTAGTATTCGTTTTCACACGACGTGAACGACGTTCCACCTCGTATAGATATATTCGGCGCCTTCGATATATTCGTATAGATATATTCGGCGCCCTCGTATAGGTATATTCGGCGCCTTTTTTTTATATAGTATCCCCAGTAGGCCTAATCCACAAGTAGGATGCTTTTCAGTTATTTGACAGATTATGTATCAGTGACTTCGGGGTCCAATTTAGTGTCGGCGTTGGAAATATATATTTCAAAAGATGGTGGCATCTGATCCTCCTCGTCAATATCGACAAAACGAGTTTATTTGCACACTTTTATCTTTCACAGAAACTGAACAGACGGACGGACGGACAGACAGACAGACAGATAGACAGACAGACATAAATCAGACATAAAAGAAACATAAAACAAACAAACAAATATACGAAGTGAAGCTAAATAAAATCGTTTAAAAGAATATGTTATGGACTTGACAGAAATTTATACCAGTCGTGTCTTGCATTTTCAATACGCCTATGATACTTGAGTAATATGGAATCTGTGTGAATTTTTTCATAAGTTACTTTTACTTAAACATATAAAATAATTTGTCCAATTTAAATTACAAAATAAAAACTATTATTCTAAAAAAATATCTTTACAAGCCGTCCCAAAATAAAAGGCTCTCTCCTATATCGGCCTTAATTCCAGATAAGAAAGTAAATAAAATGGAGATGCAATAACAAATTAAAGAGCTAATGATCTTCCGATGATGCACATCGATAGTGAAACGCGCGCCGAGTGTAGTCCTCAGTATTTTGGACTTTGCGAAAACTACTTCGCTGTTAGTGCTACATCAAAGGTTCCAATCCTCCCCATAATCAAAAGATGAAACTATAATGTAATTAATGCTGGAATTATTGCTATTGTTATTCAGAGAGTGCTATACAAATCAGTATAACACCCTGTGTGTAAGGTAACAACGAAATTATAAAAGAATCGATATATCAGTAAAGAAGTTTGATCAGTTTGAATACTCGTTATACAATGCAAAAAAAGAAGGAATTTACATACTTCACGTCGAGTGTAACAAACACGGTAATTTTGCAATTTTTTACTTATGCAAGACAATGCGCGTCCCCACACGAGTCTTATCGTGAGAAATTATCTTGAAGAAGTAGGAATTGATCACATAGACTAGCCAGCCCGTAGCCCCGACCTTAACCCCATTGAACATGTTTGGGATTTTATCGGTCGGCGGTTACGAAGTGAGGGACGACAACCCCAAAATTTACAAGAATTGGAAGGACGCCTAGTCGAATTATGGAATGGCCTAGATCAGAACCTAATCAGAACTTTGCTTTTAAGTATGAACCAAAGATGTCGGAAGGTCATTCGCGGAAGGGGTGGAAACACCAGATACTAATTCTCTATTTACTTTTATTTTGTTTCCTGTTATTCGTTGTTTTATTGATTAAAGCAATCCATTTTTCTAGGTATGTTTTTTGAGCTTTTGTCCTTTTAAGACCTTTTTCTCTTCTAAAACACCTTGTATCTCTCAATAAATTATAAGATATCAAGGAAAACAGAACGCAAAATGAGGCATTGAACCAGTATAATGAGTAATAAATAATGAGCACTTGACAAAAAAGAAAGTTAATTAATTTAATAAAAATCACGTCAACTCAAAAATTGGATATTTTATGAAGTAACAGAGATAAACAAATGAATAAAAAAAGAAAATGTAGAAAAAACATGAGGCTTTAAATATATCGCTATAATTGCAATAACTTGCAATACCTTGTATAGCCCACAGGACGTTTTGAAATTTCGGAAAAAAACATAACATTTTTATAGCACCTGGTATAATATCAAAATCATTCGTTTTACCAAAGCAACTAAGACAGTGATATTCCTAAGAGAAAAACCTACAATTTGAAAAAAAAATCGACCAAAACGAACAAAAATTGTCGAAAATACATAACGTCAAATTTGAGTTAACTTTTTGGTTGTGCGTTAAATAAGTTGCGCAGTGTAGTATGCATTAAGAGGTTCCTTTTATTTATTTATTTATTTACTTATTTACATCATTGAACTACCAACCCAATCGTAATTAAGAGTTTTCAATAATAATATGTAATTTAAAATTTTTGTGGTTTATTTAAAATGTATTTATATGTAATAACATCTGTGAAAATTACTTTTACTAAATAGTAGGAGTATTTTCTTTTGCTGGAACATGATTTGTCAGAGAAAAGCGATAAACGTATTCTTGCCATGATTGTAACGGTAAACAAATACAATACAATACTTAACCACTATATTCAGCCAAAGAATGTGCGTATCGGTGATTCAGCTAAACGCCGTCATCTCCTGCAATCCTGCTACAGAACCAGTGACTAGGCACTTTCCTGCGCAAGAGTAAGATGCTGGCCCTAGGGCCCAGAGAAAGTCAATCAGTTTCCGGACTCTCAAGCTTACATAACTTAACCCACTTACACAGGTATCCCATATAACCATGACGTAGCTTGTATGCAGGTCTAGAAATATAACCATGATTATAATTTTTTACCGATTAGGTAATATAAGGTAAAAGTCATTCTGCACACGCTGAAACTTTATGACAAAAAAGAATAATTACACGAAGTAGGTATATAAAAAAAACATTTCAAGGATGTCTCACGTATCATTTCGCATTCGCAATATTAACTTGACGGTTTTGATGCTATCAACATTTAACAATAATTGAATATTACTGACACATACTTTTACAAGTTATGTGTTATTATTTCAATTGCAATTGCATGGCATAGCCATGTGCCTCATCTATGTCTACAAACCTTGCGCAGAAGAGCACGGAAGTGTTGATTGGCCGAATGAAAAATTGACTCGTTGACTGAGTATGTTCAGGGTGTCTCTTAAAATTGATACTCACCCTTATCTCACTGATCGTCTGCCTATTTAATTAATTCAAAAAGTAGTGGACACTATTTTTGATGAGTTTATATCCTGAAAACGGATATTAAAAATATAAAATATACAGGATGGAAACTGAAACACGATTTTTTAAAATTGATTCTGCATATTGTCAGACCAAAGAAATTTCCTTAATTTTCTGTATCCAAAATTATGTAATTATATTATGTACAAGTACAGTGTTAAGTTATGTGTTAATGTATAGTAAAATTAGGCCAAAACTGAAACATAAAGAAAAATAAGTTCTTTCTAGCGCGAAATAGTTACCATACCCTAATCTATGGTGGTACTACTAAAAAGTCACGACCACGAGATTCGATTTGGGGGAGGAGGGATGAAAAGAGTGCGAAATGATCATTTTCCGCAGTTTCTCGTGAATATCTCGAAAAGTATGAGATTTAGCGCAAACGCCATTCGATACGCAAATAATTTACATTACAATTCCGAACAACAGTAATTACTATATATACAATTATAGTAAAGTGAACGGTTTCAATGATGTGGAGGGGTAAAGATTCCTTTGTTTTTATTTCACGTTGACTTCCTTGAGAAAAACATGAAATTATTACAGTATAAATTAGTAACTGAATAATATAATGTAGAATATATACATTGTATATATAGATACATATTATTACACTCATAGTGTGTTATTTGTCCAATACAAGTTATTAGCCATAGTTCATTGTACCCACTTTTGCCCTAATTTATCATAGCAAAATCGTGAATATGAATCTCATGAAAAGCAAGAAAATATGTTTTTTTAAGGTTTTAGCTGAATCGTTAATTGAATTATCAGTCAGCACCAAATAGTTCACTCAGTGCGGTGGAAAGACACAAATCTCATATTCATATTATTCATCATTATTCACCTCATCGTCGATGATTACGGTATCTCTATTGAGACATGCAAGTCCTGGGCAATTGAGGAGCAAGCAGGCAATCCCAGATATGTGACCTATTTGGTCGGTCGGTTTTTCAAGTGGATATCGTTTAATTCGTGTGAGCTCTATCGAGTAAGGTCGTCAAATTCAACCAAATACACATTTTCTTCAATGTAATAATACATATTATAAACAATCATATACTAATATCTAGTACATACAATTGCAGAATTAGTACTAGAAGATTTAGAAAAAAACATAATTCCAACATTAGACTATAAAATACCTATTCTATTCTATTCTAAAAAAAGTTACCATGTACAAATACAATTTACAATTGAAAATGAATCAGAAAATAACATCAATTTGTTAGATTTAACTCTTATAAGTAATAAAACTGAAATATTAACAAAATGGAATACAAAAACAGATAGATATAGGTAGATATACCAATTTCAACTCAAAAAACCGTATATCCATAAAAAAGTAATACTTGGTATTGCAGACAGATCAATAAAACTGACATCTGCCATTTTTAGAAAAGAATGCATAGAAAAAGCAAAAAATATTTTATTAAATAATAACTATCCTTTTTCTCTAATCAACAAGATTTTCAAAAACCGAATTCACAAATATTACAAACCTCAACCAACACTAATCAATACAGCTAATAAGTCTCATAAAACATATTGCCGTACCATATATACCACAACTATCAGAAAATATTTCAAACATTTTACAAACATGATATTCACACAGCACATAAAAATAAAACTTAAAATTCCTTTACACAACATTAAAAGAAAAAAATCTACTTGAAAAACTACACATTGTATATACGAAATTCCATGTAAACAATGTAATGAAGTCTACATTGGTCAAACAATGCAACTTCTAGAAGAACGTTTAAAAGGTCGCAAATATTCAGCTAATATTACAGCTCTAAAAAACATTCTAATGAAACAGGTCATACTTTAAAATACTAAAGTCCTTAATAAAGAACAAAATTATAAAACACGCCTAATTATGGACTCAATTTATATTCAACAAAATGCTAATACATGTAATAACAAAAAAGATACAGAACATCTTTCTGCAATCTACAATTTGTTAATATAAAAATATTAAACAGATTAACAAAAAACATTATGTCTATACATAAACTTATATACTTACATACATACCTATGTACTATAAATTAAATATCCATCTACATAATATTAACATAACGAAAATTAGAAAATAATAAAATATGCCTAAGTTCGAAGGGTTTCTTTACCGCTCTTCTCTATGATACTAATCGAACAGTCTAATAACTTTAAAAAAATTTTAAAACTATTATTTTGTCATAAAATTAAATCATATTTTGAAAAAGGCCCAAAAAGGGACCGAAACCTTAAGATTTTACGTTACCATTCCACGATAAACCATATATATATATATATATATATATATATATATATATATATATATATATATATATATATATATATATATATATATATATATATATATATATATATATATATATAAAGGGTCCGCCAATAGGGACGCTCGATCTTTGACAGCTCATGGCGGCCATGTTGTTTGTGGTAGAGTTGGCAAACGTAGTTGTTATTATTCAGTGTATCTTCACAAATCACCATGAACCAATTCAGCCGCGAGCAACATGTGCAATTCGTTAAAACTTATTACGAAAATCATTCATCGGTTCGAGCAACGTTCCGCGCGCTCCGCCAATTTTACGGTGCAATTGATCGTCCTGCTGAGTCGACTATCCGTCGTTTGATTAACAAATTCGAGGCAACCGGTTCGGTGAACAATCAGCCAACACCGACGCGTCGTCGAAACGTCCGATCTGCTCAGAATGTCGCCGCTGTGCGCGATAGTGTGCGTGAAAATCCGCGACAGTCAATTTCACGTCGCGCACAGGAACTCCGCCTTTCGGAAACATCACTTCGCCGAATCTTGCATCTGGATTTGGGCATGCATCCGTACAAGATCCAGCTGACACAAGAGCTCAAAATAAACGACCATAGACAGCGCCGTATCTTCGCTGATTGGGCTTTAGAGCAGTTGGAAGTCGACCCCGATTTTGGTCGCAAAATCATCTTCAGCGATGAGGCACATTTTTGGTTAAATGGGAATGTCAACAAGCAGAATTGCCGTTATTGGGCCGAGAACAATCCACAGGAGGTCCACCAGGTCGCAATACACCCAGCAAAGGTAACTGTTTGGTGTGGATTTTGGGCCGGAGGCATCATCGGGCCGTATTTCTTCGAGAACGGCGATGGTGTGTCCATCACGGTAAACGGCGAACGATACAGATCCATGATAACGAACTTTTTCTGGCATGAAATCGACAATATGGATGTCGAGGATATGTGGTTTCAGCAGGACGGCGCTACGAGCCACACAGCGCGCGCCACAATGGATCTTCTGCACGAGCGCTTCGGAGGAATGGTTATCTCGCGCGGAGGCGACATCAACTGGCCACTGAGATCGTGCGATTTAACCCCACTAGACTATTTCTTGTGGGGTTTTCTTAAATCACAGGTCTACGCAAACCAACCACAAAACACTGATGCCCTCAAAGTCAACATACGCCACGCCATCGATGAAATACAGCCCGATTTGTGCGCCAGAGTCATTGAAAATTGGACTTCTCGTATGCGCGCCACCCAGCGAAGCCGAGGTGGACATTTGACCGATATTATTTTCCATACATAATGCCTTCGAATACTCTTTCAAACAAAAAATAAATTTCATTTATACCTCTCACACAACTTGCTTTACTTCATTTTAAAGATCGAGCGCGCTTATTGGCGGACCCTTTATATATATATATATATATATATATATATATATATATATATATATATATATATATATATATATATATATATATATATATATATATATATATATATATATATATATAAATATATATATGTTATATGAAACTCATAGCAGCTTATAATAACTTACATTTTATTATTTAGCGTTACTCAGATAAGATTTCCATATCAGTGCATATTATATGACACATCCTTTCTCATGGCATTATATTTTGCTTATCAGCACATAATGCAGAATAGCCGTTGACCAAGCTGTCGCTTGCCCACCTGCATGCTGAACTTGCATTATATAGTTTATAAAAGAACATTTCAAAGCAAATTGTATTCAGTGTAGTACCATGTAACGACAAGTGTAGTATCTGTATTCAAACAGTAAAGTCTAAATTTAACTCACTCATATTTATTTTTCGTCAGGATAGTTGCAACTATCCATTTTCTGTAATAAAGTTTTTTAAAAAGTTATTATTGCGACAAGCAATATAACAAATTTGGCGCAGTCGGTAGGATCTGTTAAACACCCCGGAACAAGGTGCCTAACTGGAAGTGCAACTCTATAGAACAAGGAGAACATCTTCGTGGTGCCTAACTAGACGAGCCAGACTTCGAGAACAAGGAGGATTCCCTCACCGTGGTGGCAGATCCTAATCTCTTGAAGCAGAAGTACCTACAAGCCCAAGCCCATGTGCAGCTTCATGTAAGTACAAACTTTTAAGAATCATCTCGCATTCTTGTATTCATTGTATTTTTGTGCAACGAGAAAAGTAATCAAACCGATACTTTTCAAAACAGTTCTATATTCCAACGTAGCGAATATACATTCACATTTTTTTTGTACCCTCGTACACATTTCTTTTGCACATTCTCGCAATGGCACGCGCATTAGACGCCGATGCCGATGTAAGCGTAGCTGTAGAACCTTACAGACTATCAGAAATATTTTCCATTGTACCTGATTACGACGGTAATCAGATTTTCTTGCAAACATTTTTGAATTCTTGCAATACTGCCTTCAGCATGGCAATTGCCGATCAAAAAGTACTCCTAACTCTCCATGTAAAAAACAAGTTACGTGGCAAAGCTGCCGAGTTGATTAATTCCCGTAACCCAGCCACTTGGGAAGAAATCAAACACTTGTTAAATTTGCATTTCGGTGATGATCTCACGTCTTTGATACAAGATCTACAACGAATCCACCAACTATCAAACGAATCCGCCCTTACTTTTGTGTCCCGGTTACAGACACACAATGCAAAAATGCATGCCGCGATACAAAAACAAATTCTTCCCCCAGAGCAAAGGAAAGCTCAATCCGAATTAATTGAGACAATGACACTCAATACATTGCTTGCCGGTCTTGAACCTAAACTAGGCCAAATAATAAGATCTGGTAATCCCAAAGACATGCATGTAGCTACCAACAGAATCCGTAGGGAACTACAATTGTCTTACTTTCAAAATCAGAAATTCCAGAAACCAATTATTCAGAATACAACCCAATTTACAAACCAAATAAGGAAACCGATCCCACAAAAACTTTGTTCGTATTGCAAACGTACGGGTCATTTAATAAATGAGTGCCGCGCAAGACAGCAATCGCAATCGCAAAATTTTGCTAGACCAAGTTTTCAAAATAATTCAAACCAAACCTCTCAACCGATACAAAGACCTAACTTCCAACCAAATCAATTCAATCAAAATCCAAGACCTTTTCAACAAAACGTGCAACAAAATAGGCCTCCCATGAGACCAAATAATAATTTTAACCAACGACCCTCATTTGCTAATCAAACTTCGACATTTCAACCAAACCAAAATTTTAACAGATTTTCACAACAAAGAACCCATCATGTTAACTACGATTCGAACATCGATGATTATGAACCAAACATGTACGACAATCAAAGCGATTATCAACAAGATTTTTCAGAATATAATTACCCAAATGAAATTGATTATACAGCTAATCAATATGATTTCCAAGAAGACAATCACACTCAACCCGAACCAAACAAAAACCGAAATTTTCAAGTTCCCCAATTTCAAGACGATCCCCCGGACCAAACAATAGACACGCTTACGAGTCAAGTACAAACAATGAATCTAGACGATTACAACCCCGATGTGAACTTCCCCGAACAAATATTTTTCTAAACCCGCTATTAACCGTAAACTCAAAAAATCTTTATTATATAAAGGACATCACAAATAAATTTAAAATTTTAATTGACTCTGGAGCTGGTTTAACTATTTTCAAACAAAAAACATGCGAAAATTATAAGCAAAGATCCCCGGAAAATGTAGTTATTCAAGGAATAACAAACCAAAAAATTATAATAAACGAATCAACACTTATCCCATTTCAAATTGGTAACCCACATAAAGTATACATACACAACTTGGATATAGAATTCGACGGACTTATAGGTTCCGACTTTCTAGAGCATTACAATTGTATAATTGATTTGAAAAACAAACAACTTATTACTGACTTTAAGACGATTCCACTTTTCAAAGTTACTGAAAATTCACTTCATGAATGTACAGATAATTTTGATATTGCTAACAATATTTCGTTAGAACCTCGTACAGAACAAATTGTTAAATTAAAATGTAACTTAGTAAATACTGACGCTATACTGTTAGCGCAAGAAATAGACAGAGTAAGACTTCCAAATTCCATCGTAAGAATAAATCACGAAGGTGAATTTTTAACATCAGTTGTCAATGCAAACGCAATGCCGAAAAATGTAAATTTTTCCAAATTAAAATTCGAACCATTTCAAAATTCTAACCAAATATTAAATATTAATGATAGCAACCAGGATAATTTTATAAACGATAACTTTGAGCGTGAACAAATTATTTTAGACCAATTAAGATTAGAACATCTAAATCATGAAGAAAAAGATTTAATAACAGATTTATGTCTTAAATTTTCGGACATATTTTATTTAGAAGGTGATAAATTATCATTTACAAACGAAATTAAACACGCAATTGACACTAATCATGCTAAACCTGCCTATACAAAATCATATAGATACCCACAAATTCACAAAGAAGAGGTAAAAACACAAGTCTCAAAAATGTTAGACCAAGGTATAATTCGACATTCAATATCACCATGGTCCTCCCCAGTTTGGGTAGTCCCGAAAAAAATTGACGCTTCTGGAAAACAGAAATGGCGTGTAGTCATCGACTATCGAAAATTAAATGAGGTTACAATAGACGACAAATATCCCCTTCCGAACATTTCAGACTTACTTGATCAATTAGGGCGATGCCAATATTTCACTACTTTAGATTTAGCATCCGGTTTCCATCAAATTGAAATTGATCCTAAAGATATTCAGAAGACCGCTTTCACAGTCGAAAATGGACATTTTGAATTTGTACGTATGCCATTTGGATTAAAAAATGCTCCATCAACGTTTCAAAGAGTGATGGATAACATTTTATTGGGAATTCAAAATGAACGTTGTCTCGTTTACATGGACGACATCATTATTTATTCGCCAACAATCCATGACCACATTTCTAGGTTAAATGAAGTCTTTAAACGTCTTCAGAAAGCGAATCTTAAGATTCAACCTGACAAATGTGAATTCCTAAGAAAGGAAGTTGCGTATTTAGGACATGTTATAACTGAAAATGGAGTAAAACCGAATCCCGCGAAAATCGATTGTATTCAAAATTTCCCTGAACCGAAAAATCAAAAAGAAATCAAGTCATTTCTAGGACTTGCTGGTTATTACAGACGCTTTATTTCAAACTTCGCAAAAATCTCAAAACCAATGACTAAATTACTTCAAAAAGACATTTTATTTCATTTTGATACTCAATGCAAAAATTCGTTTAACGAATTGAAACAAGCTTTAATATCCTCTCCAATTTTAATTTACCCTAACTTCGACGAACCATTTTTACTAACAACAGACGCAAGTGCATACGCTATTGGCGCTGTACTTTCACAAGGACCCATAGGAAAAGACCTACCTATCGCTTATGCTTCTCGAACACTATGTAGTGCTGAATCTAAATACAGTACGATAGAACGTGAACTATTAGCTATAGTATGGTCAGTAAAACACTTCAGACCATATATTTTTGGCAGAAAGTTTAAACTAGTTACCGACCACCGACCTTTGACGTGGTTATTCTCAATCAAAGATCCAGGCAGCAGACTCGCTCGCTGGCGCTTGAAACTAGAAGAGTACGATTACGAAATAGTCTACAAACCCGGCAAAATCAATAAGAACGCCGATGCTCTTTCTAGAATAAAAATTAATCATTTTAAAGAATGTTCCAAATTAAATTTCAAAATATTAGCCGCAAACAATTCAGATGAAGACGAAACTATAGAAATCAATGACGAAGATGAACCTAATTCTGACGAAATAACGAAAGAACAAGTTTCAAATGAATTCGAAACTTTTGTTAACCTATACAAGACAAAATCCTTAATTGATTATTCAAAAATAAAATTTACAAATAAACAATTATTAGACCGAGACCATAAAAATATCATTACCTTTTTCAAACAAAATAAGTTAGAAGATCTTCATTATAAAATAATAGAAGATATATTTGAGGAAAATCCTGATTTTACAACCTATAAAGTTAACACAGTATCTAGCAAATCTGTGAGAAAAAGAAGGTATTTTATAGTCCCTTTGCCTTTCGACGGAGTAATAGAATGTTTATTCATCCTATTATACAAATTAAAAAACGAAATTGATCTCTCTCAAACCTTTCATGTAGAAAACAATTTAGATTTACCAATATTAGAAATGCTTTCATTTATTTTTGCCGAACAAGATTTAAAATTAGTTATTTGCCAAAATATCGTCAAAACACCGGACAAAGACGAAATTCCTATCATACTAGACCAACATCACTCAGGTAAAAATAATTTACACAGAGGTATAAATGAAACCATTAGACGTATTAAAGAAAAGTACAATTGGACTGGCTTAACCAAAGACGTAGAGAAATTTATCAAAAATTGCGAAATTTGTCAAAAATCAAAAGTGTGTCGTAAAAATCTCAGTAACCCATTAGTGATTACCGAAACACCAAAGACGCCTTTCGAACGTATAAACATAGACGTTTTCGAAGCACCAAATAGAAATTACGCACTGACCATCCGAGATGAGCTTACAAAATTTACTCAAGCTTATGCTCTTCAAGACAAAACAAGTAAATCAATAGTCAATACTTTATTGCTATACTTTCAACACTATGGTACACCCTTAAGGATTCACTGCGACTATGGCCGTGAATTTGACAATAGACTACTCCGTGATTTATGTACCTTGTACGACGTCAAATTAACCATTTCAAGCGTTAGTCATCCTCAATCAAATGGATCACTAGAACGATTTCATGCCACTCTTACCGAAATGATAAGAGTACACCTCGCAGAAAACCCAGACGAACATCCTTTTAATATCCTCCCTTACGCTGTAATCTGTTACAACAATTCAGCAAACAAAACGCACGGATTTACACCGTTTGAGTTAATTTTTGGACACACATCCAGTAGACCCCCTGAGACATTGTACAACGAAAAAGACCTGATTACAAAATATATACGAGACCTCAATAACAGAATATCTCATTATTATAAAGTTGCCCGATCTCGAACCCAGACGCATAAAGAAAAAGCTAAAGTACGCTTCGATAAACATGTCCCCGAGAATCGTTACGAATTTCAAGTAGGAGACAAGGTTTACGTAAAAGAATCACAAATTAAAGATAAATTGCAAAACAAATTTAATGGTCCCTTTGAGATAATTCAAATATTTCAAAATTCTGCAATATTAGTTAATCTTGAAACCAAAAACAAAACAAAAGTAAATTTTGACAGAATGAAGCCTTACTACGAAAATTAATTTATTTTCAGGTTTCTTCTGCTGATCGGAACAGTAGCTTCACAATACACGATAATCCCAATTAATAACACCGTAGGAGTATACTATCACGAAGACACTAAGATTGACATTACTCACGACAAATGGACACTTTTGGTACATAAAAACATAACATCCATCAAATTAGCATTTGACAACAATGACAAGATCCTATCTCAAATCCTAAACATGTTTGATCCCGCTATCCATAATTTCAACGTTTTTCAAACAGAAGTAAAATCTCATATCAGCCTTTTAAACCAAATTTCAACCTCCATTGGATCCAAATTTAACGAAGTCTTTTATGACACCAAACGTTATAAACGCGGACTCATTAATGGTATAGGTTCTGTATTTAAATCACTTACTGGTAATCTTGACGCATCAGATGGAGAATATTACTCTAACTGTATAAATAAATTGAACAATGATGAACATCAACTAGAAAATTTAATTAAAAATGAAATTTCAGTCACAACTTCGGTCATCAAAAATTTTAACATCACTATCCAAAGGTTGCGTGTTGACGAAGAAACATTCAATAGAGACATTAAAGAAATAGAAAACTCTATTATCAGTATAAATGATAAAACTGATTCTATTTACATGAAATTAAAATTTCTAGGAATTTGTGAACAACTCATGGAAAGTTACTTGTACATTGAAGATAACTTAAATGACATTTTAAACTCCGTGACATTTGCACGTTTAAAAATAATCCATACTTCTATTATTACCCCAGGAGATCTAATTACCTCATTACAGGAAATTTCTCAAAATTTACATAAGAATAATTTACCTTTACCTGTCAGATTTTCAAACATTGCTCAGTATCTAGACATAATAGAACTAGAAGCATTTCAATCCAATTCAGATTTAGTATTTGTTTTAAGAATACCCCTGGTAGAACAACAAACGTACACCCTCTATCATTTGTATCCCATTCCTATTTTGGATAATAGAACTGGTTTACATCACATTTTACCTATCACAAATAAATATATCGCGAAAGACGATGATTCTTTGATGTATGTACCCGTTCCTGATCCAAGTATTTGCAAACCACTAAATTATGGCACAAAATTATGTTCAAACTTATTTGCATACCCAATTGATAACGACGCTACCTGTGAAGCACGCTTATTTAAAAATCTACAAAGGATACCAGAAAACTGTATTACTTCACTGATATTAAGTAAAGGCTATAATGTCCAAGAGCTTGAAGCTAATATGTGGTTAACCATCATCTCTGAACCTCTACACATCACGATAAGCTGTCCCAAGAAAAGTTCAGTAACAGAACTTATTTACAAAAACTCAATCCTGAAATTACAACCTGGCTGCAGTGCCTTTATTGGGATCACTAAGGTCCAAGCAAGCACCAAAGAGTATTTGGAAACAAATTACAACCCTCATCCAGTCTTAATTCCATTCGACTGTTGCAGCAAAATGCCAGACAAACTAAAGTTGCCAGAGCTTAAACCACTAAATCTTAACAACCTCAACGTGGAAGAATTGGAAATTGCGAAACATAAACTCGACCAATATTCCAGAGACTTAGATGACATCATTAACCAACCCTTCATCGAAAAACACTATTCGTGGTTTACCTATCTAACTATTACGCTTATTATTTGCATTATAATTTTATATGTATCCTGCAAATGCCGACGAAGAAGAAGACTATCCATTGAAGCATCTGGATCACCTCCACCTCCACCAAATCGCAGATTTAGTGTCCTCACCAGGCTACTTCCAAGGAGAAGACCACCCATACACCGCGAAGATGAAATCGACGAAGAGTGCATCGAAGTGAACAGTTGAAAAACTGGTGCATCTCAGTGTCATTTTTGAAAAGAACTTATTTTTATCATTTTATATTATATAATTTAAATATTCTTTATCTGTATTTTATCTAGTTTTATTATTTCAATATTTCGTATTATGTAACTTGAATTTAAAAGTCGATGTATAACATCAACTTTTTTTATAAGAAGGGAGTTGTTATATGAAACTCATAGCAGCTTATAATAACTTACATTTTATTATTTAGCGTTACTCAGATAAGATTTCCATATCAGTGCATATTATATGACACATCCTTTCTCATGGCATTATATTTTGCTTATCAGCACATAATGCAGAATAGCCGTTGACCAAGCTGTCGCTTGCCCACCTGCATGCTGAACTTGCATTATATAGTTTATAAAAGAACATTTCAAAGCAAATTGTATTCAGTGTAGTACCATGTAACGACAAGTGTAGTATCTGTATTCAAACAGTAAAGTCTAAATTTAACTCACTCATATTTATTTTTCGTCATGATAGTTGCAACTATCCATTTTCTGTAATAAAGTTTTTTAAAAAGTTATTATTGCGACAAGCAATATAACATATATATATATATATATATATATATATATATATATATATATATATATATATATATATATATATATATATATATATATAATATATATAATATATATATATATATATATGTATATATATATATATATATATATATATATATATATATATATATATATATATATATATATATATATATATATATATATATATATATATATATATATATATATATATATATATATGTATATATATATATATATATATATATATATATATATATATATATATATATATATATATATATATATATATATATATATATATATATATATATATACATATATATATATATATATATATATATATATATATATATATATATATATATATATATATATATATATATATATATATATATATATATATATATATATATAAAGTTTTAGTTCCTACACAAGTTTCTTTCGGATTTATTATCGGACAAAATTCAATTAAAACCAAAATAATATTAATGAAATAGAAGGTACTTCTATTTGTTTACAAAATATACACAAAAACTTGCTGTTTGTTATACGGAACAAGAAAAGAAATATTTAGTAACCAATAAAAATGTATTAGAAAACCATGCTATTTATTATGATGTATTTTTTTCTTATGCTCATTTTAATGTTACATTGTTTGTGTTTGTGTTCTAGACTTGATATTGGATTTGCAACATTATCTATACCTGTATTGGGCGACAGTCAACCGCAACGCATGATTAAAAACATTCTTGTTACAATAATTAATTCAAATGTCTGACATTATAATCATTTATAATTATTATTCCTTGCGTACAAGATGAGTTTTACAAGATACACCGTAGCTTTCTCCTCTTGTATAACAGCACAGACAACGTGAGTGCACACCTTGTTGTCTTTCGGCCACCTGTAATACACGACCTGCAGGTATTTCCAAAAGAATCTGACATTGAACGCGTTAATAGTGCCAGTGTTCTTGACATACAAAGTTCGATATTTAATATTCATTTAATAAAGCCTATTGAAACCGTGTGCTCTTATTCTGATTAGATGTGATGAAACAAAATGTTTCAAATTATGAATGTGCTGACTAGTTTCGGTACGCTATCGATTAAAACATCAAAACAAAAACATAAGCCTATAAAAATCACTGATCTATTGAATATGCTATGGAATACACATGAGAATGGAATTTTTTGACGTTTTTTTTCAATGAATAAATTGGTAAGTAAGGAAACATCAAAGATGGAATTACACGGGATTTACACGACACAAATAACTTGAGGTTTACCTTGAACGAGAATCGCTATAAAACGTTACTAAAAATTATTATTTTATATCTTCTTTTTGTAATTACGATGCGTGTCCGACTCCTTTCTTCAGTTACAGCTTTATTCCTGCACAGACAAAAAATATGATCCACGGAGAAGCAATGAGGATAATGAAGGCATATTCTAAAATTAGTGGCACATTTACAGGGTGTCTCAAAAGCCTGGTGCATAACAATATACTTCTTTACAGTGTGTTGCATTTTCTGGTGGTATTTGAAACCTCCTCAGGCCCTGTTTCCAATCCAAAAAAAAATTCTCCTCAAACGCGATGTTGCCAAGTTATTTAAATATTTTTTCAGTTATTATCCACAGTCGATATCTACTCCATGGATTCTTGGTTTATCGTAAAAACGTCTAAAATAATTTTTCAAAGTTGATATTTTGAAATAAATTTTTTTTTATCATTTGGCTTTATGATGGACGATAATGGATGATTTAATTTCCATTATTATTAAAATATATTTAACGGAAGGTAAGGAAATCGACACTTTTATTAGAGCTCCTTTACATGTTTGAAATATCTAAATGCATTCATTAACTTCAAAAAATCAGCGAGTCTGCTAGTACTCGAGGCTGATGTGTAAACATCTCGTACGAAATATTTTTTCATAAACGTCGAAAAATGCATACACAACCAACTTATTGAATCCTGCAGCCCAGGCTGGCCCTGGCCCTGCCACTGCTTACCTGCTAATTTCTTCTCAGCATTAAATCTGGCTTTTAAAATATGTCATTCAGCTACTTCAAATGCTAATTTCCTAAGCCCACTGCGTGTCACTTCGTAAAATATTTTTTCCAGATGTAGAATATCATTCTCTACATCTGGTGGTAAATCTGCATGCCTTCCGATTAGGAAACTAGACCCAGAAGCTACTTTGTTTTTATTTGCAATTCTTCTTTTCAGAATTGTTTTGGGAATAGAAAATGCTTTAGCAGCGTCATTTGTACCCATTTGCTTATTCTTTACAACTTGAATAACATGCTCCATATCTTCAGCTTTTCTATTTATCATAAATACCCTTAGATTTTACCCGTTTAATGTGTAATTTGGATCAGGGCCAAATTACACGTTTACTAGAGGTTCAATTTGCATAAATGTAAATACTATCTAACCTTAAAACTATTTGTTATTCGCGTACGTTTTAAACGAACTGATTACAGCATGTAAGAGAAATAATACTTGTAAAATATTTACTTACTTTCTGCAAACACACTGTAAATTATTGAAAAATAACAAGAAACTGTATGGTATACAAATGCAGCGCATAACCGCCTTGTTGACTACATATTATGGCTCCAAACTACTGTAGCGGCGGTATTAAGTAGCGACAATTCATATTCTGAAAAAGAGATGTCATTAATTGTCATATATTACAAATAATTTTATTAGTCCAAATTACACGATGGACCAAATTACACGGACTTCCCCTAAATGTCGAGTTATATGCTGTAAAAAGATTTCATGTACTCGTTCAAAGTTACAATGTACAGCACTGTGTTTTTGTGTGACTTAAAATTAAAATAAAGACTTAAAGTAAAAATATTTAGTTAAAATAGAGCTTACAAAAGAATGTATTTAGGTATTTTTTATTAAAAATAAACATGGAACTATATCCCATTTTGTTCGTCTCAAAAAAACTGTCTATGCTCACCCACTTTCAGGTTAATATCACAATCTGAAGGATTCTTAAGAAAATTCGAATCAGCAACTCCACTATCCGTTGCTTCATGCGACGAGCCGCTCCATACGACGCGACCCGACGAGCCTATAATCGGCTTCCAGTCTTTGCATTGACAGGAATTGCAAAATAGAGTCCTGGATTTCCATCTTCTCTGTATGCAGCACTTAAGGATTCAGTTATTATTAACGGATTTATTCACTAAAAAGATCAAAATACTGACATTTATTAAGTGTGTCGTTTACTTAGTTTCTATGTTCCGCAGTATATTCTATATATCCTATTCTGCATTTCGATATCCATGCTTCGCTGTTCATTCTGAAGGAGCAATAATTATAAAACATTTTTTGCAAACATAAAAACACTTAACATTCTCTATCTGTCCCCTACATTACAATTATTATTACCGAGATAATTAAAATATGAATAATATACAGACAAAAGCAATGTGTCGAAATGTTCACCCAAGCATACCCGTTGCGTTATACGATATAAAAACGTATTTCTAAGAATTAAGTATTAAGAGTTATTATTTTATGTTATTATAAAATAAAATATTGGTATAGATAGGTATAATTGGGCAATATGCAGTGTAAATTAGTTTTTCGGCAACCTAAAAATATTTTTATGAGAATACGTTACTAAATAAATTATAATTCAAGGCCAGTTTAAGTTTTCCCGAAACAAAGAAGACAACTAAAATCCAAATTCATCCATTGAACGGAACTCTCATTTTGTTAATGAATTACCTATATACATATCAGTTGTGCCACGCGCGGTAGAATTATAAAGAAAACTATAAAATAATTATGAGACAAACCTGGACTTTCCTGAGACGTCTGGTAAAAAAATGTACAATACTAGCAGTACTGTCGCCTCATGTGGGATGGACTAAAATAAAAACGTGGAGCGTATACAAACCATATTTCAAATGCGCCCCACGTTTTTATTTTAGTCCATCCGACATGAGAAGACAGCACTGCTAGTATGACACAATTTATTACCAGAGGTCAGAAACTCGAGAAGGTCCAGGTTTGTGTCCTAATTTATAGTTTATAGTACAACTGATGATTTGAAATAAAACCGTTTAAGTTAAAAAATTTTTTACCTATTTTTATTTTGTAGTTTTTCGTTATCTTTAAGTTCCACTGTCCATCTCCTGCCGCCATCATCAGACCCTCGTTACCAAGTATAATGTATGGGTCTCGTTAAAAGGCAACCAAATGAGCCCAGTAACAACCCCAAGTACCAACTTTGAGGCAAATGGATTCATAAATTCGATAATCCGCCATTCTGATTTTATTAAGTTTGAGCAAAATTTTATTGAGTGACCTAAGACCGCAAAGTTCCAAGTTTGAGACAAATCGGTTCATAAAAGGATAGTCCGCCGCGCCGTTTTGAATCCGCCATTTTGAATGTATTAAGTTTCAGTCAAACATTGTATTTAGTGACCATAAACACCGCAAAGTTTCAAGTTTGAGACAAATCGGTTTAAAAGTAGGAAAGTATGCCATTTTATATCCGCCGTTTTATCTATTTTGTAAAATAAACATTAAATTGTATTGTTATCGGACCACTATTATACACTTACCAAATTTCAAGTCCCTAGCTCATCGGGTTGAGTACAAGTAGGGGAGACTGTTGTACCTTGGACCACTTTTTACATTTTATTTTTTACGTCAATAGGTAATTTAAATTTTGAAATTTTAAATGTCTCCAGTTGTCGTTCAAACCTTTCTGCATAACATGGAATGTGTATGTTTATCACAATTACTCAACAAAAAGCTTACAAATTACAACTCAAACTCTTTGCATATGGTCCATGGTACACTATGCTTGTGTACCTTGGGCCAGTACCCGTGTACCTTGGGCCAAGTATATAATAAAAGGCATTCCCAAGAAATATGTGAATTTAGGATGTTTTAAGTTGTTTACTTTATTAATTATTGATTATTTATAGACATGACATTGCGTTTGGCCTTTTTCGACATATCTTTGCAATAATCGCACAAGTAGTACTTCCATTCGTCCGCCTCTACACCCGCACACAAAAAGTGTACCCAACGGCCACAAGCGGTGCACTTACACCACTTTTCTCCACTCTTATCACTAAATTTTGATGAACAACAGTATAGGCATACTTCTTCATCACCACTATCTTCGTCATCCGTTGATGCAAGCGAAAACACGGAATCAGATGAGGAACTTGACGCCTGTTCAGTTAATTTAATTTTTTTAAATTGTTTTTTGCGGCAATTCTTAGATACTTTTTTGATTTTGTCAACAGCTTTCTTAGATTTTGCTTTTTTTGATTTTTGTTCTTTGATTGCGTCTTTCTCTGGCGTATCAGTAGCAATCATGGTTCTTCCTGGTTTTCTACCTTCCTTCTTCTTCTTACGCTCCTCGGCCTTAAGGTAAGGTTGTATTTCTTCAGGAGTGAGGAATGTCTTCATGTTTTCTTTGTTAGTAATTGGCATTGCAAATAAATCAGGTGTTGAAGAAGTAGAAGACTCAGTAACTGCTGCGGATCCAGGAACTGAAGAAAAGCAAGATACAAATACTGAAGATGTTGTAGGCCCAGGGTCTGAAGAAGAGCAGGCAACTAATGCTGAAGAAGTAGAAGGCTCAATAACTGCTGAGGTTCCAGGAACTGAGGAAGAGCCAGATGCAAATTCTGAGGATGCCGAAGGCCCAGGCTCTGAAGAAGAGCAGGCAACTAATGCTGAAGAGGTAGAAGGCTCTGTAACTGCTGAGGATCCAGGAACTAAGGAAGAGCAAGATGCAAGTGCTGAAGATGCCGAAGGCCGAGGGTCTGAAGAAGAGCAGGAAACTACGGCTGAAGAAGTAGGCGGTCCAAGAGCGACATAAGAGTGGGAAACTAAGTCTGAAGTAGTAGACGACCCTGGGTTTGAAGTGTCTAAAGGCCTATCAGTCACGTAAGAACAGAGGTAATCATCGTCAGTGAAAACTGCCTCATTGAAAGGGAATATTCCTGATTTGCGGAAGCCAGACAAAACATTATTCGGAGTAAATGCTCGTGGATATGCTGTACCTAAGGCCTCTGCAACACTGTAGATGTCAAAGGTTTTTCCTTTGTTGTTGAGAAGCCATGCTTCAACAGCTTGATTATAATATGTCTTCAAGGGACCGAAAACTGACAGGTCTAAAGGCTGTAGCCTGTGCGAGGTATGGGGAGGGAAAGTAACCATCACAATACCTGCATCAGATGCCTTGTCGAGAACCGCTGGTGAAAGGTGTGTCTCGTGGTTATCTAAAATTAGCATGATACGATCATTCTTTGAGCTCTTGACAGTATTCAAGAAATGGTCCAAAAACTTGTAGAACGATTCCTCGTTGGACCAACCCGATTGGTTTGCGGTACCAATACATCCTGCTGGCCCACCGAACAGCATTCTTTCCTTAAAATGAACCCGTGGAAAAATCAACATCGGGGGTAACGAATTACCAATTGCATTTACAGCAGCAATCACTGTAACTAGGGACCCTCTTTCGGCCGATGTAGCACTGCCTATTTGTTTTACCCCCTTCGGAGCAACTATTCTGGATTGTCCTTGAGCTGTACTCAAACCTGTTTCATCCAGATTCCAAATTTTATCGGGTGAAATTGGACCATATTTTCGATGTACCTCTTTTATATTATTGAAAAATAGTCCAACATTAGTCCTGTTGAAACTTGTCATACGGCTTAAGCTTGTAGCCTCTGGCTTGCGCATTGACAGTTCTCCTGCGTGCCTTTTTAAAAATCCTCTCATCCACTCCTCACCAGCAATTTCTTCGTTATTCCAAGTGTGAGGTACTTTTTTATTATTGGCTTTCGCAAATTTAAAAGCTAATGTTCTTACGCCCTTTTTGGTTAACCCGTATTGCATTTTTGCAACATTTATAATATAGCTAACAAGGCTTAACTCCTCTTCATTAGAAAATACTTGCTTAACTGCATAATTGGCTGAACACTGGTAATTAAAATTGTCTGAATTTTTAAACTTCGGTAAATGCCTAGTTAGTGTAGACCTACTAATATTAAAGACCTTTGCTGCTTCTCGGTAAGTCATTTTTTTTCTGGATCATCTGTAGACACGGCCTCCAGTGCTTGTTTCAACGATCCTTCATCTACTGGCTTTTTTTTTATCCCTTCTTTGCTCCTAGGCATGCTTGAGTCTGAATAGTCTGAATGCCTGGAACAGAAATAAAAAACGTTTTTACCTTGAGCCGGACCAAGGTACATGATGGCGATTGGACCCAAGGTACACGATGGTCCCGTTTTTAACAAATATCGGTGCCTAGACAAAACAACATAACCTACTTCAAAACACAGTAAGCATTTTACTCACCGAAAAGTATACTATCCACGTGTTGTGTAAGAAAAAATCCTGGCATTCACTCTACGAAGACACTCGCACTCAACTGTTATTCGAAAAATTTACTTTTACTACCTGAAAACCACTTTTTATCACTAAAATTGTAAATCGCAACCGGCGCGGCTCTAATTCAACAGGGAAACTAACTAGATCAGAATAGTGGGCGCAGTTCACCGAGAGCCCGATAGCATGGTCTAGGTACAACATTCTCCCCTAGTTGAAAACACTGTTGCAACATTTGAAACAAACATTTATAAACAAACAAACAAACGCAAATATACGAAGGCAAGCGAAATAAAACCGTTTAATAATCAATGTATATGCGAGTATACAGATCTGAGAACATGTTTCAATATAAATATTTATGTTAGTTACTAAAATTGGCGAACTTGGCAATTTTTACACGTACATCAGCTGCGAATCACTCATATCGCATATACCTCCAAGTCCAACAGTGGGTGAATAATATTTTAAAGAACGAAGAAAACTGCCAAAAGAAATATAAAAACCCAACATTAATTAGAGCCGTATACGTCTGGAGACATCATATGTGAAGTCAACAGTGGAACGAGATATAATGTTTCTGAACAGTTCAATTTCAGAGACCACTTGTTCTCTCTGTGGAGAAAAAATATCAGCATAATTTCTTGTGGCCTAGAGGGAGAAGAAACCAGATAAAAGAAATACTGTGATTACTGTGGAAATGATGTCTGTGAATTCAAAATTATTAACACGTTGACGGACATCCGCGGCATATGCCGGCAGAGGGCTATTATTGCAGAGATGTGCAAAAAAAATATGGGTGTCATTTCAAAAAGACGCATTGATATCTTGTTAACTTTTAAGATAGAAAGGTCAAATTTGTACATAAGAACTTCTTGGGTACGGTAATTTTTTTATCGTGTAAAAAAAATAGCGACGTCATATGACGTCATTTTCGTCATATGACGTCAAACTAAATTGTTTTTTCAGATCACTGACGTCAAATGTCGCCTGCATATTTTCTAAAATAAAATAGCGATTTTTTACGGATATAGTTTATTATTACTGACCATAATCTGCAAAGACATAATTCTAATAATAATAATAGCATAAGATGAGAAAAAAGACTAATTATTAGGCATGCCATGTGTGGTCCCAACACGTCCCAACACATAATGGAGGACTATCAATACACTTCTTGCATTGCCCTGGTGCTTCTTTTCTTTTTTTCTCGATAGAACATTGTCTACATCTTTTATAATATATGCCTTTTCTCTTCGAACTGTCTAGCATAGGAATAGTTTTCAAAATGTAGCTCATTGCCGCCTCGCCTAGTTGCTTTTTCTCTGGTTTTTACTGGCACCTCTGCTACGAATTCCCTACTATAATTTTTCCAGCTACTCCTAGTAATTTTCCTATTACTTCTTCTCGAAGATATGAACGTGTCTGTTCTTTGTCTAAATTATATTTATATATATAAAAAGAATTCCACATGGCAATATCCAACAAGTGAAATATTACTTTTTTGTAGATACCATCTAATACCTAAATTTAAGACAATTACTAAAATGGGTGTCCGTCAACGAATGGACTCTTAAAATAAAAGAGCGTATTCTGAGAACACAGATTTGGTACCACTTGATGCGAGATACCACAGATTTTGCCAGAAGAAACTCTACTTGCCCCCATCAAAAGACATGCGACAGGGGTCAAATGACAGGGAAGAACGTCTACATTCCACAGTTAATCAGGCAATGAAACGATTTTTTTCATATATCGAAGAGAACTGATGGTATATATCAGTATTCTCTACATGAACTGATCTATAAGATAAAAGGAGAAAGACCCGATCCTCGAAAATTTAAAAGTCCGTTTTGGGAAGTATAGAGAACATTTTAATAGTTGAAACATCCTTCAAAAACACGACTCGTTTTATCGTATCAGAAGTTTATCTATTTCTGAAGATATGGGTATATGGGGTGTTTGAGATCGCTGATTAAGGATCCGAAATTTATGTTTTTTGAAATGTCGGCTATGAAGTGCTCAAAAATGTCCAATAAAAACGTCAGTATTCATTGGATTCAAATGAAATCTGTCATATAGAGGCTTTTGACGTAGCTGATTAAACATTATAAATCAAATTAAGAATTTTATTTTAGTAACGTACAATAGTACCTAGTATACATTAATTGCTATCAAAATCGTATAAATCATTATCGTCGGCATCATCGCTTTCAACTTTTACATTGAGAGCAACTGAATGTTGGTCCAGCAGTTCTACTGCATATCGGGAAGATTATTGTATTTTTTGCCACACTATAAATAATTGGATCGATCATATTAAAAACCCACGGAAAACGTATTTCCTTCTTTGATTTCCTCCTTTGACAAAGTTACTCCCCTGTCATCGGGATCTGTATGTCGTGTTTCGAATTACACGTATCATCGCACAAAAAGTATCATGAAAGGCAAAGTCGCAGCCAGTTCTTTGTAAATAGTTAAAGAAATGTTCAATAACCAATATAAAATTAAATTTATGCACAATGGCTAACAATGAAATAACTTAACTCTTTTTATGGCTACTTTTCATAACGAAACCAACAAAATTATGAGCGACTTTATTGTTAATTAGCTAATTTTCATAATTATTCTAAAATTATGAATTACACATTTCAATTACTTACTATCAAGAGGAGAATCCATTTTGAACACTTTCTATAGGCGTTTGAATATTTGCTATTTTTCTCCACGCTAGAAACTCTCCAAGCGGCGCGACATGCTCGAAGCTCACAAACGAATCGGGATGAATTCCTGAGCCAGATGGGGTCTCCCGACTGTCGTTAATGGTCATTCCAGATACTAGGGGTACGACATCAACTATTTCCGGGGTTAAAAGTCTTAGGAAAAGTACTTAATTGTTTGAATTTAATATTTCAGCCCACTGTGCCATCTGGTACAATAAAAACATTAAAAATTTAAAAATCTGTATCTCGGAAACTATTGGGCATACCTAAACCGTTTTAGTTCTTGCCTGTGAAAGCTCAAAAATTTTGCTTTGCGGAAACCTGGAATAATCACGGGGATAATATGATACACAACTCACCAAAATATCAGAACTATCAGGTTTGATGTCTAAGGTTACTGGATTACAAAAGAAAACAATGTGAAAAAATGTCAACCGTTAATATAATTTCTTCATCAACAAACATAAAGGTGATTAAAACAAAAAAAACTGAAATATGAAATATGTCATATATGTATACGACACCTTTCAATTCGTTTCAATTTTCGTTTTTCAAATACTAAATGTAAAAAAAATATTTACAAAAGATATTGTAACCAACGAATTCGCTGTATACTCGTAGAAAAATATTTTATAGCGTAGGCATCTTAATAATTGCCAATAGATATGATCCTGGAAATCGAAATAAAACACCAATTTGCTGCAGAGATAATGATATGGGCTGACTGTAATCACAGCATTCATTGAAGATCAGGCAACCTGCAAACGTTACTTTAGTTTCTGCTATGTTTGCTTCAGAAGTTATCATCGATTAACATTATTTAATTATAATATCAATATCTACTGACATGAAGTTTCTTGGATAGTGCTGAGGCCAGGAACTTATATATAGGGAAGGGAATTTGCATAAAACATTATATGAAAGCCCCTTTAATTTTTGCTGAAAGTTCACGTTTTAAAATACTTGGTATCAATTTAGAAACTCTTTTATTTAATATATATATATATATATATATATATATATATATATATATATATATATATATATATATATATATATATATATCTATATATACATATACGGATCTATATATACATATGGACACACATACGGAAATGAACCACTATACACACGAAAACGAACCACTTAGAAGTTGTACAAGTTCTTTCACCTTTCTTGAGGATCTTCAGAGCAGTATACGATTTATTTCATTGATCATTCATACTTGAATTTAAATTACCAATACACCAACACTTGTAGTGACGTTTTATGACATTAGTTTTTGACGGAACTCATTCTTAGAATACACAAACCTAGTCTACTATTTATATTTGTTCTATTTGAACATATTATATATAAAAGCATTAGGCATACAGTTATCCAGAAGATGTTAAACTTTAAAATGCATAAAATCTTGTTGAACCTATTGAAAAACAACTACTTTTTCCAACTATATGCGGGAAAATATTGAATTATATATACAATGTTCTGAGTTCTGAAGCATTCAAAGAGGGAGTGATACAGAAATTGCTTGCTTAGTCAAAACTAAAATCATTTGTTGGTTGTATGTATTAATTGTTTCTTCGGCATTCATACTTGAATTTAAATTACGTTAGTGTGTTTTCTTTCTTATTCGTCTATTTGCTTATTTCTATGTAATGAAATGCTACAAACCCAAGATTACTTTTCACAATATATATATATATATATATATATATATATATATATATATATATATATATATATATATATATATATATATATATATATATATATTATTTTGTGAAAAGTAATCTTGGGTTTGTAGCATTTCATTACATAGAGAAATAAGCAAATAGACGAATAAGAGAAAAGATATACTTACCAGTGCTATATCTGGACATACATACGGAAATGAACCACTATACACACAGAAACGAACCACTTAGAAGTTGTACAAGTTCTTTCACCTTTATTGAGGATCTTCAGAGCAGTATACGATTTATTTCATTGATCATTTATACTTGAATTTAAAATATTAATACTCCAACACTTGCAGTGACGTTTTATGACATTAGTTTTTGACGGAACTCAAATTCTCAGAGCACACAAACCTAGTCTACTATTTATATATACAAATATTTATATACAAATAACTATTTAAACTATTTACATATAAATATAAATAGTAGACTAGGTTTGTGTATATATAAACTATTTATATACAAATAACTATTTAAACTATTTACATACAAATATAAATAGTAGATTAGGATTGTGTATTCTAAGAATTTGAGTTCCGTCAATAACTAATGTCATAAAACGTCACTGCAAGTGTTGGAGTATTAATATTTTAAATTCAAGTATAAATGATGAATGAAATAAATCGTATAGTGCTCTGAAGATCCTCAATAAAGGTGAAAGAACTTATACAACTTCTAAGTTGTTCGTTTCGGTGTGTATAGTGGTTCATTTCCGTATGTATGTCCAGATATAGCACTGGTAAGTATATCTTTCCTCTTATTCGTCTATTTGCTTATTTCTCTATGTAATGAAATGCTACAAACCCAAGATTACTTTTCACAAAACAAATATATATATATATATATATATATATATATATATATATATATATATATATATATATATATATATATATATATATATATATATATACTATATATATATATATATATATATATATATATATATATATATATATATATATATATATATACTTATATATATATATATATATATATATATATATATATATATATATATATATATATATATATATATATATATATATATATATATATATATATATATACTTATATATATATATGTATATATATATATATATATATATATATATATATATATATATATATATATATATATATATATATATATATATATATATATATATAAATATATATATATACTTATATATATATATATATATATATATATATATATATATATATATATATATATATATATATATATATATATATATATATATATATATATATATATACTATATATATATATATATATATATATATATATATATATATATATATATATATATATATATATATATATAAGTATATATATATATATATATATATATATATATATATATATATATATATATATATATATATATATATATATATATATATATATATATATATATATATATATATATATATATATATTAGCTAATGATTTAGTGCGTAATTTTGATTTGATTTTGGAAGCATAGTCTATAGTCTATACCCGGGTCGTTGATTGAAAGAGTTACGGCCAGGGCGTACCTAGACTAATAAACTTTAGTTACTTACCTACTACATGTTTTTACTTATCCTCTGTTGTTATAACCCGTTGAATAATAATATTTACTAGGGCCATCATAAAATATACGTTGCGCAGGAACACAACGATGCCCCTTTCCACATATTCTAGAACCATTGAAAACCCGTTCAACGGGCTTAAGATCACGATGGAATTCCCCAGATCCAAAAGCTAAAGAGTAAATTACTTTTAATACCGTTAAATTATTATTTCGATGCAAGTTTTCGGTATCATGTGATCACTGTAAACAAAGAATATTATAGCTTAGATTTATACTGTCAGTTATATACAGGCATAGCAACAATTAGCAAAATTGCACACACCGCTTTATTTCTCAATAAACAAAATGTTTAACCAAAAGCAGGCTCATAAAATACGTAATTACTGTATAATAAGCAGGTATGGATCTTAACGTGCGCTACGCTACAAAAACTAGGTCTCTGTCCTAAAAATATATTACTTTCTCTTTCTCTTGTGATACCTGTTATTCATTCAGTTTTTATATAACAGCAATAAACGTTTAACACTCTGAATTAAACATTTTTGTAAATATTCCTCAACTAAAAACCATTTCGGAAATTATATATATATATATATATATATATATATATATATATATATATATATATATATATATATATATATATATATATATATATATATATATATATATATATATATATATATATATATATATATATATATATATATATATATATATATATATATATATATATATATATATATATATATATATATATATATATATATATATATATATATATATATATATATATATATATATATATATATATATATATATATATATATATATATATATATATATATATATATATATATATATATATATATATATATATATATATATATATATATTATAAAAATAATCTTGGATTTGTAGCAATTCATTACAAAGAGAAATAATCAATGAAAACACTTACACTTTCTCAATAGGAAGAGCCTCAATAAACGCAAAATAAATTGTACAACGTCTAAATAATTCTAAATAATTCTAACCCAAGATTACTGCGAAGTAATATTGGGTTGGTATATGTTTGAAAATACAATCGAAAAATAGTATTGTGTAAGAAATAATATAGATATAAAATGGGTAACATAATTATATTTCAATACACTGTTTCAATACAGTAACCTTATAAAACATAGTCCGATATAAATATACAAAAAAATTAAAGGAACACCAATCCTATTATAAATAATAATTAGCATGTCGATTTTATTGACTTTGAGCCATGGAAAATTTTATTTGTTTGCTTCGGGAAAGAAGTGGAATTAAACACGGAAGAAACAAAAACAGTACATAGCATTTCTCCATCAAATTTGTAAGGTAGAATTACTAATAATTTAATAATACCATTCTCTTTGTTTTCTGTTTTTTTATCTGTGGCATAGGAATTTCTTGCTTCCAAAAAACACTAAGTTACTGATATAGTGCGTGGACCACACCTCCCGAGTTACCTTTTGAATATGATGAATTTGAGTTTTGGCATATTGATTGATGTATATTATTTTATAGTTCCTGAAATTACCTGTAAAATGGTTGTTGAATGGATATTGTAGCTTCAAAAGTAAGGGAGTTATGGTAAAAAAGAACAATCGCATTTTTTCGGATCATAACATTTTGGGTTAACGGTATTAAACATATTGATTATGAGGATTATTTAAGGATATCATAATTTTTGTTTAGTATGTCGTAGTATACTTTTTAATTAGACTAGGCCTGGGTGGTAGCCTGACTTTATTTGTTCTCATAATATCTCCCGTTAGAGAGAAGGTAGAAAGTTTCGGTTTTCGCTGACTTTTTGGAAATTTTGTGCTCTATTTAACTATATAAAAAGAGATATCGCCTACCATTTAAAATTTTTATGCAAATGGGGAATAACTGTTAAGATGGCAAAGAGCGCCATCTAGCTACCACGGCAAAATCTATTATGACAAATTTTATATTGCGTATTATTAAGGAATAAAATCTCTTTTGAACGAACCCTAGTTTGTTTAATTCCGTTAATTCAAACCACTCATTCTTATTTTAAGAAAAGCAAGTTTAATCTTCCCCACCACTCCATTTTATGATACAGCAAATTATAGAGCGAAAGTCGCATATGTCAAACAACCGTGCGCTTTTCGATTTTTATAAGCACTAATGCAAAAAATAGACTTTTGCGCATGGTTCCATAAGACATTTGCGTTCCTCCGCATGCGTTGATAATTAAAATTTGTAGGTTAAGTGGATTTTAATTGATCATTTCGGGATAACGTAGGTCTGAGGAGCATATATCAATTTTAACGTCGATTTTCAGATTTTGGGAAGTGGGTATATGTAGTATTAAAATACCAAAATTGTGTGCCGTTGTGGAGTGTTTTAGGGACTGTAAGTTAAAATGATGTAATTTATTTAATTATTTACTACAATTAGTTTCATTACCGAATATTCAACCGGTAAATAATCGGTAGAGAGAACTTTAGTTTTATCCGTCTACTAAATGGCGAATGCCCCGGTCACAACCCATAAAATTTATAGATATTTAAATTAATTAAAAAAATATTTTCTATCGGATCAAATTATGTAGCTAAAAACCATTCTCGAATCAACTTAACCCAGTCCAGCCAACACGTCGAGTGCAATAAACACTTTTGTACGAGATGCATAAAATATTTTTTCTACGTTCATGCAAAAACCAAAAAATTTTCAATTTAGGTGGTATTAATGTCTTTACATTAGGTGACATGTCATGATCTTTATGTCAAAACACTGTAGTCGATTGATAGATGGGTGTAATAAATTTTAATAGCGTAATTTTATTGCGCTAGTGCAATAAAGAACCAGTTTTGCATTAAATATAGTTCCATAAAGTTTTGTTTTTGCATGAACGTAGAAAAATAAAATTAAAGTGTCTGTTTGTAATGTAAAAATTACAGCTTTCTGCTAAATGCATGAAAGTAGACCTATACGGTACTCAATAATAACAAATAATGTTAACTAATAACAAGAAAACAATTTTTAATTTTGTTTGTCTGTCTGCCTGCCTGCCTGCCTGTCTCTCGTCTGTCTGTCTGTATATCTGTCTGTATATCTGTCTGTCTGTCTGTCAGCTGTCTGTCTGTCTGTCTGTCTGTCTGTCTGTCTGTCTGTCTGTCTGTCTCTCTTTCTGTCTCTCTTTCTGTCTGTATGTCTGTTATCTGTCTGTTTGTCGGCTGTCTGTCTGTCTGTCGGCTGTCTGTCTGTCTGTCTGTCTGTCTGTTTGTTTGTATGTCTGTCTGTCTGTAAGTCTGTCCGTCCGTCCGCTGGTCTGTCTGTCTGTCTGTCGATCCGTCCGTATATCTATTTGTTCCGGAAGATCTCCGGAACCGTATTTGACGGGACATTACTGGTAGATAGAAAGCTTCTGTTATTATAATGAGTAATTAGGGTTCCGCGCAAAAAATATAAAATCGATGAAATGTGAACAAAATCCGAATCAAGTAGGGAAGCATCCAATTAATATATAATTAATTATTATTGTAAATAGCCCGAGTATTTCTACCTGTTCCGAGTACTAACCTTCTATCTTAAAGAAATAATAAAATAAAAGAAAGTATCAGTGTCCAGTATCACGTGCGCCACGCGCACGCCGCCGCCGCATCGGACCGTATTCCCACCGTATTCCCCTCCCGCGACTTAATATCACAAAAGCTGCCTGTCGCACGGGCTTAGAACGCGGGAGCGGGCTATTGCTATGTTAAAATCGCGCGGACGAAGTTAAAACATATTTTATATGCTTTAATGTCATACCTATAGGAAACGTGTTGCGTTAAAAATTATTATAATGCATTCCTTTTTTATTTTTGGAAAATTACTTTATTTTTATTACAATATTTAGGTACATAATTTATCTAATTTCATTATCCTCAATAGTCCAGGTGGTATATATTTTTGATTGGGTGAATCGGGGTGGCTAGCAATTTTCCAAAATGTATTTGAAAGTTTGAGGGCCCTTTTATATATGAAAAAAGTTTGCAGTATCTAGCAGCTTTAGTTTTTTACCTGTTAAATTTTCAAAAATTTAATTTTAGTTAAAAAATCTGAATTGTAGCAATATTGTGCAAATACTTTACTACCGATTTTGATGAAATTTGGTGTGATGGTACCATCATTTGGTGTGATGGTGTGATGGACGGTGGTGTGATGGATGTTTTTGATTGGCAAACAGCTCTATTCTGTGTAGAATATTTTTTCTCTTCGAAATTTCTCTAAAACGAATAGCTTTGGAGTTATATGAGCGAAAAGGAAAAACAACTGGTAATTTTTTGCGATTTTTTCACTATTTGTTTAATAAAAAATTAAGCTCATGTTTTTGAGGTGACGCATCATGAAGTGAAATCATCATTTTTAATAATATTTTGAAGCCATTAAAGCTAAAATTCGCGATCATATGCGATTTACGCAAATATAGGCATTTCAAAACAGAAACCATGGTCTACAATCGTAGTAATTATATAAGTTATGCACATCATAGCATACTCTATACTCATTGAGAGTATGGAAGGGTGAGGGTATAGTAAGGCGAGGAAATTACGTGAACAAAAGTACTTTCAACGATATATTACGAAACTTCAAAATTACAGTTCTTCTCCATCCATAAACCAAAATCAACCATAAACCAACAATTAAACATATTTTTTATATGCAGCTTTTGCAAATATGTGTCAATAAACTCGTTCTACCTAAAAAGATTTTTAAAAATAATTAATTTAAATGTGTTTATTATTTATTTACCACCAACAAAGGCAGCTCCATGCAGCCGATTGTAGATATTTCGAGGACTGAGCCGTACTTTATTGTGTAATAAATAAATCCAAATATGTCTTAAATGTTTCAAAGTAATGGTAGTGAATATCTACGTTCATCGTTGATATTGATGTCGTTGTTTGCTGCTACCGATACTGAATTCTAATTATTTTTCTCGGCCTTGGAATAAAAATACGACAATTATTATTCCAGTAATGATATTAATTTGGTTCTGATAAATGGATATTACTTACCTACTATATAATAAATGTTATCAATTATTCACTTCATGACAAATGAGTTCGAAGTAAATTTCACTGAACAAAAAATACGCTTCCTACTTCCTACAAACAAAAGATCAAATAAACCGTTTGTAGTTTAGGAGGATAGCCACCTGAAGTTATTGGTTCAATAAATATACCATTTTATGGCTAATAATGTATATTATGAGAGAGTTTGTTAAAGTTATTAATAAAAGACATTAAAATACAAGTATGGGACAGAAATATTCATATTACTAAGACAAATTACATTTGAAGGGTATTACTTGCTAATATTAATTATTACTCATTATTCACTTAATAAGCACACAAAATTAGAATTATAGAATAAAAAAAAGAGTGTGATGTAAATTTCACTGAACGAAAAGTCCCTCCGCTACTATTATTTTTACAAGACATGAAATCCATGAAATGACATGAAATGTTTATATTATGGGATTTTCCTTCCTTGTTGGGTATTTGGCCTTTGGAAATATAGACATTAAATATCAATCTTTGCACTCAAAGGGTAGTACGATATATTTTTTTAATATTTTTAGTCATTTAGTTAGTAGACACTTGCCACTGTGGTGGCATTTATTATGGGATTTGGGTCACAAAAACCAGTTTTTTGCAAATCTTACGTTGTTTGAATATTTTTTTGTTCTTTAAATAGCATCCGGACTTTAAATAGCATCCGTGTTACGGCATCCGGAACGACGGACATTTTTAAAGGCTTAAAATCTGATGATAAACAAAATGGACAAACATTTTTACCCTCCAACGAAAATTGGCGTTTCACTTTTTCCCGATCAAATTTTAATGCATGTACTCTTCGACCTTCGCAACGAAGACTATACGACGGAGAATGAATACGAACGTAACGAAATATCAAGACTCAGTGGTCCATCGGATAGGTGTTTCTTCAATAATATGCCAATCAAATGAAAACATTTGAAATTTTTATATGAAACTAAATGATTTCTGTAATAGTTGCTGCTGGTGATTTATGAAGAGCATATTTATGTGAATGAGGATCAACTACGACCAGGACTTTCACTTTGGAAACAAAAATGGAAGGAAAAAACAGTTGATCTCCCACCACCCGCTAGCGCAATCCTGTTTGCGACGATTTAACTCCAAGCATACGGATACTTCTTTTGTTGTTAGACACTATTTCGGTTACTACTGCAACCGCAGTAAAAATTTCTAAAATAAAGATTAAAAACTTGTTTAAGGTCCACGATGCTAGAAGACAGTTAAAATGGTTTCGCAATGGTGAACATCCACCAGGAAATAGAGATAGATCACCAAAAAGTTCAACTGAGAAGAACTTCTCAGATAAATTCAGGTTCAAGATTTCCAACTCCAAGAATTCCAACTCCAAGAATTCAACCAATGAAAATTGTAACAGAATTCTTGACATGTGGGACGAAGACACGCCAGAGGGTCTTCAACGCAAGTTTTTCCACGTTTCTTCCCGAGAATTGGCCTGGCGAGGTGGGGAAGGATGTTCAGCTAGTGTAAAATACTTTGTGGAGGAAAAAGATAGCAAAGAAGGATTTACTGGCCGCATAGAATATAATCCAGTTTTTTCAAAGACTACCCAATGAGGATCCAAGAAATTGGCAGATAGTAAATATCTGATAACCAATTCCTCCAACCCTGAGGTATGCCCTATTCGACTTTTTCAAATATTAACCAAAAAAATAGTTAATACTTTAGAAGAGTTAATTATTTATTTTAACTGCAAACCCAAACTGGAAGCATCCACAGTCAAATAAGGGGTGGTACAAAGATTACCTTGTTGGGAAAAATACAATTTCTACGTGGTTAAAATCTGCTGCCACTGAGGTTGGCATTGATACCAAGAAAGTGAAGAACACTAACTATTCATCATCATAAAAGCGTTATACATGCTATGAGAGACATTTCTAGTACCAGTCACAGTATCTCATCAGGTTTAGAAAATCAATCAGGAATTGTTTATAATAACTGTGTTTAACATTAATAATAATTATCACAATAATAAAAACAATATTAAGTAATAACAATTAATTATTTATAATATGAGTCTTTGATTTTAGTATAGTATAATATTTTAAGATTTTAATATAGATTAATATAGTAATAAATACTTTAAGTACCTGTTATAGAGATAAGTACAAATGTTTTTTTCATACAACTAAAATCCTAGGAAGAATATTTCTTGGACGCAGAACCCCAATATAATTACAAAATGAAAAACGAAATGGTTCTATCACGATTATTTTGCAAAAAATATATTTTTGGTAAATTTTAGTAGCAAAACTTACATTAAGATAGACTATTTAAGATGCTCTTAATTTATTTTTAATTATTTTATGTAACGAAAATGCAAGGAAGACGTTTCATTTGTGCCATAAATATCTAACGAATTCTTTGTAAAATATAGACACCTGAGAAACAAAAATTGTAAAAATATACAATCTTCCGTTCACTGTAGTGACACGGATTTGTTAATAGCTACTGGAATACATTATTTTTGACGAACAAATGTTTGTTTCATACTACTAAAATCCTAGAAACATATTTTTTGGGTATATATAGAGACTCAATATAAATATTATAAAATGAAAAAAAAACCCTGTTATAAAGAATATTTACTTACATAAACTATATTTACGATAAATTCTTTTAGAAGCAAAACTTAAATTAAAATGGATTGATTAAAATTCTGTTAATTTGTCTTATTTCATGTAACTAAAATTCAAGGAATATGTTTCATGCCATAAATATGTAATCACTTATTTGCAAAATATCTTTGCAAGAGCATCATAAATAGTCTATTTTAATGTAAGTTTTGCTACTAAAATTTACCAAAAATATATTTTTTGCAAAATATTCGTGATAGAACCATTTCGTTTTTCATTTTGTAATTATATTGGGGTTCTGCGTCCAAGAAATATTATTCCTAGGATTTTAGTTGTATGAAAAAAACATGTGCTCTTCATAAATAATGTATTCTATGGGATATCAACAAATCTGTGTTACTAAAGTGAACGGAAGCTTTATTTTTATAATTTTTGTTTGTCAGGATTACAGTAACCTGACTTTTTAAAATATTATTTTGACAGTATGGCATACCAATTAATTCATATTCTTTAAAACACTAGAAATAGAACGGAAAATTTTAAAAATTATAATCTGTGTACTATGTGCGACGAAATGGATGACCTGGGGAAGTTTCAACGAAATTTGAGACATTTAACCTGCTTGCCTCAATAACCCCGTGTTTAATCATCGCAACAGATGTTATTTAGAACAATGAGTGAAGTGTTACTTGAAATTGATGAAGCCTACCTATACTCATACTCATTTCAAAGGCTAAATTTAACAAAATTGTTTCTAAGTATTATATATGTATTATCAAACATATAGGTACATCTAACACCTAGTCTCTGTTAATTCACCATTAAAAAAAGACAACTGCTAATAGAGTTTCAACAAGATTTAAATATTGTAACGCAAGTTGATTAAAATTTGATAAAATTTAAATATATTTTTAAGAAATAAAAATCGCCTTTTTATACTTTTATATTTTACTAAGTAAGGAAAGATAGAAAAGCCAATAGCATTTTTGCTTTGTAAAGATAAAGGATAAAGGTAATAATAATATAATTATTTAAAAAGCGTATAGATGGATGTGCATTTGACAGAAAAACTATCGCTGTAATCACACTCGGGGTACCTACCCAGGAGGAAAAAACTTCTGGGAAGTTTTGTGGTTGCTATAGTAATGAGCTGAAATGAAACATTCTTATTGGCTTAAAAATGGCGGTGTGAAATTTTCCACATAATAAACAGAAATTTGTAGGAGGGGGACGCAGTAGGACGCAATGTTTGTAAACAAAATCCAGTAAATTTTCGGGATGTTTTCTCACTTGCTAGAGTTTATCTTGTCGATCTCTCGTATGAGGGCAGAGGACACTAAAACGTCACTCTAAACAATTCCGGTCTACTAGGCATGTGCACTGCAGGAGCCACGCTCTGTGAAATATCATTTACCTCTTCGCAACTGCGTTAGTAAAAAGCATTGAATATAATTTTGAAATACGTCTTAAATTTTATAAAAAAATATAGTAAGTCAGCATAAATTATAGTAAAACGTCTTAAATTCTGTACGAATTGTATCGAATTGTAATGTGTATTTTTTATATACCTACCTGTTTTAATGAGATGTGTATGACGTTGTTGTTTTTTTGTTAAGCAAAAATAATTATTTATCGACCTCGAATTTCAGTCATTACATAATTTACGTAAAGCGGTACATAATTTGAGAATGTATTTATAGATAGTTCGCATAAAAACTATAATATAGTTATGCAAATCAAACTATTAACTGAATATAATATAAAACAATTCTGTTAGACTTGCTATAAAATAAAATTGTAAAGATATGAATAATTCAATATCTACTACACATTAAATATCAAAGTACTGTTAATATTACTGATATGAAGAAATGAATAGTGTGCATTAGTATTACATAAAGAAAATTGACATTTTAATAACGTTTAATCTCGTAAAGTAAATGCAACTTCAAAATTAACTCTTTAAAAGGGGGAATATTTTATAGTTTATAAAGAAATATTTTTTAAATTCTTTCAAGTTTTGTTCTCATTTAATAAAATATTTAGAAATACATCAAGAGCATTATAACAAACTAAGAATATCCTTAAGAATTACTGGATGTTTTGTTTTAACTAAATAAGTTAAATAGTTCTTAGAAGAATAATAATTCTAAGAAAGTGGAGCAATCATAAATATGTGGCTATGCATTGCCAGTTTCATGGAAATCGAATAATATATAGTCTTAAAATTTCTGACTCTAAAAAGTTTCATCCTTTCATGAATAGGGTTTCCTTTCCAAAAATTAAAAAAAATACTTTTTTTGTCAAAAATATATCCATATATTACTGACATTTGAAAAAGAAAATTCGAAAAATTGAAAGGGAAAAATAATAAATATAAAACCGTCGAGCAGAATAATAATCTCCCACAAATACTGCACCTAACATGCTACCTTACATGCACTTACGCCCACAAATGCTTACCTACGAAGATTATGCTATAGAATGGAGCACATTTTATAATGTATCGCTAGTTTATGTTGTTGCAAATATATCTAACATAACTTTCCAGTAAAATTATTAGTGCAGTCACATTATCGTACGTAGATATTTAAAAATATTAAGGAGTAATATAATGTGTGTCATTGGTATATACGAGTATTAAATGTATCTACTCCTATTCTTAAAATAATTCGCTCACGTCACTTATTCTTAATCTACAACATGCACTGTTCAAGCGTTTTTTGTTAAAAAATAATAAAACGAGAGAGACACAACGAAGTCTATTATATGTGGCTGTTAATATATCCAACTAACGTTGTTGTAAGCTACTGTATGAAAAATATAGAGAGAGCACATCGTAACTATAGTGTTTTCGTTTGATATACGAACTAGAGCAAAAAATTGTGCGGCATTTTACAAAGAAAACCCGTACCAATTACTACAGAAGTGGCAAATCACATCACTATGCAATACAAAAGGATATTCAGTGTAAAATTGTACACCACCACAATTTCTTGTGAATAGAACTAGGGTCTCCAGTCCGTGGCTTACCATATCGGTCGCTATCCCTCTTCAACTCATATAAATCCCATTTCCCTTCTCATTCACTTAGAAGACACCTGCATGAACAAGCCGGCGATTTACTGGCTTTACTGCTCATGCGCAACCAAGGTGAAGTGACTTCAAAAGATGTCTTATTGTGTCATATTCGTATATGTGCAAAACTATATAAAATATATTGAAAAGATTTTGCATGCTGTGTGAGCCAATAACAATTTAAAATAAAAGAAAGAAATTAAATTGCTATTGCCCAGTAAGGACCACGGGGAGGTAAAAGCGCCCCTTGCCGGGATATAACGTGGTTAGGTTACTTACTATTAGTATAGGTAAGACTGTTAGTAAAATTTATAACAAATTAATTCACCAATTTGCGATCTGTTATTTTCTGCACATATAGTTACACTCACATTGGTATTTTTCACTGTCACTTATTAGTAGCACTCTTCACAAAAACACATCACAAATTAATATTACTATTCACTATCTGAAAATAAGTCATTTTCACTACTGTCTTCATTTACATTAATTATGACTGGTTTAACGGGAGTATCCGGAGTATCAATCAAAATATCGAGATCCCACATTCTTGATTCCACCTTCTTCATATGGTCTATACATGTTATCCAGTTGGCCGAATTTACTTTTTTGATTGCACCATTGAGTTTTCTTCAGCTAACTTAAAAGTTGTATTTTCTCTAGCAACTTTCCCCTTTATTTGCGCCGATTGAGTTCAGGGGTTGGCTCAATTGGGTTCAGTCCGCAGTGATATGTAGGCAATCTAATTACCTCCATTCCTCTTACTTTGGCCATTTCATCCACTACATACTTCTTGAAAGCTGGAAAATATTGCCTTGCCACAATTCAGCTTTAAGTAGTGAATCATCGTATTCAATGTTTCTTTCTTCCAGCCAGCCTTTGATTTGCCCTTTCCGCCATGCAGCTGTGAGCAGCTGTTCTATTCTACGAGAATGATAAGAAGTATTATACATCACTATAACAGATCCAGATTGTAATTTGTCCAGAATTCCTTTGAGCCAATCCTCGAAAACGGTGGAATTAATGTCTTCTTGGTAATCGCCTGTTTGCTTGGATTCGAATGTTATAAGGCCGTAATTTACAAAACCACATTCACTACCAATATGCATTATTATTAAACGATGTCCTTTTCCAATGGGTATCTTCAAGCTTGTAGACCATCCTTCCATAAATGCCTGACCTTTACATTCTTATCTTGCCACACTTTTGACACACCGTATCCTTCGCCGCACCGCACGCCTTTTGCACTTACGTACACGTTCGATGTCGCGTTGTAAACACCTACCTAATACGGTTAAGGACACAATAACTCATCGAACACCTACAACTGCCACTGAGACAATAACAAAAAATATCCGTTAATACAACGCGCCAAATTATACTTATATGCGTGCCCCACCACCCTATAGATGTTTTTCAGGCGATACCAACAGATGAAACAGATTATTTGTTTTTGATATATTATAAATTAAATTGAGTTAACATTATTGTTTTTTTAATTTTATTTCCTATATTAGGATAATTGCGCGCGCCACTGAGCACCGCATTCCATTAGTTTGTATATCAAACGAAAGCACTATGTTATCAGGTTATGTCGCTCAGTCAGCTCTGCTGTAAAATTTCTGTTGGATTTGTTTATATTTGTTGAATTCTTAAAATTTTCCTTATTTTATTGATTTTTGGAAACAAAAAAACAATTCTTTTCAGAACTAACGATAGTTAAGTTTTATACTGTGCAGAGGAATAGTCATGGCTGTGCAGGTGGAAATGGACATATTGAAACTATTATTTTAAAGAAAAGACATATTGAAACTATTATTTTATTCTGTTATTTTGATTTTTAGATAAATGCAATAGGACATAGGTAATAGGTAATTGGAAATTAGTTTATTAACAACTGTTTGTTTAGGCTACTAATTGATGGAATAGTAGGTATTAAAATACCTACTAAAATGAATTGCATACTGTCTGTTGGTGTAAAAGTATTTATAATAATTCACTGATCATGTTCATAATATCTAATACCAGTAATATCACATAATAATTCACCATCGTATGTTAGTCTTATTGATAAGTTTTGATAAAAAAATATACATTTGGTAACAGCAGCAAACTCACTGAAGATCTTTTAACCCCCGGCATATAACGTATTTAGTACCTACCTACAATTCGAAGTGGTAGAGGTACTCAGGAAGCCCTTACACATCTAGTAACGGATATACAGTGTACATTTTCAAGAAACGAATACCTTATGTGTCTATTCCTAGACCTAAAAGGGGCTTATCAGGCAGTCAACTACAAAATTTTAAAAGAAGAACTTATGTGTCAAGGCATTCCACACAATACAATTTGTAGTATAATAGATGTATATAATAATAGAAAAATATACATTAGGAATCACAACAACAATTTAATAGGTCCTCGAACAGTTCGACAAGGACTGCCACAGGGATCTACACTTAGTCCACTATTATTCAATCTATACACAGCCACTATTCATGAACTTTGGGAAGAAGACATAAAATGCATCCAGTATGCAGATGACATATGCGTATATACTTCACAAACATCATATCAGAAATGCATAACTAAATTAAAACACATTGTGTATAATTTAAACATGTGGTTAAGCAATCACTGTTTTGAAATAAACTTAGATAAGACGGTAATCATGTTCTTTACAAGACATAGACTACAAACACCACAACATATTTTAGTCAATAATATGACCTTCAGAATCGTAGACCACACTAAATATTTAGGAATAATCATAGATAAAAAACTGCTATGGACAAAACATATCCAATATGTGAAAGCAAGATGTGAGAAGGCTATGGATATATTAAAAATAACATGCAATACCAACTGGGGAGCAGAAGTAAAAACAGCAATTATGTTTTACAGAAGCTATATTAGACCTATATTGGATTATGGGTGTATAATTTACTATTCAACTTCTAATACAAATAGAAAGATAATAGATAGAATTCAATATAAAAGTCTTAGAATCTGTTTGGGTATCATGAAATCATCCCCATGTAACACTATTCTCGCCGAAGCTCAAGAGCCTCCATTCAGCATTAGAGTAGAATATTTAGCTAAACAATTCCTGTCAAAATTAAGAATACATAGCAGCCATAGAACAAATGCAATGTGTTGCTTGACGGTCGAATGCCTAACCAATAAATACTGGTCTCGGAAGAACAATCCTCCTTTAGTAGAAGCATTCTTATCTTCAAGAGAATATGAAGAAAGTGTAAAAGAGACGGATAAGAACCATATCTTCAAATTTGAATACGATATGCTACAACAAAAACCCCAAATAATCATCCCACAATACACGGAAAATATATTAATCAATGAAAAACTGATGCTCTCAATATTAGAAAAACACAAAGAATTTAATTTAATTTATACAGATGGATCCAAAAACAAACAAGGAACTGGATGCGCTCTTTACATTCCCCAACAAAACACATCAGAGGTGTATAGATTGCACAATAAAACATCCATATATACGGCTGAGGCGATTGCTATTGAGAAAGCTTTGAAGTATGTAAAGGAACATAAAAGTAAGAAAACACTTATTATCAGTGATTCGCAAGCAGTTCTCAATAACATCAAACAACTTTCAAAAAAACACAACAATTTTCAATATCATGAGTCTAATTTACCAAATAAAGAAAAACGGACAGGAAGTGATCCTTTTGTGGGCAAAAGGCCACTCAGGAATTGAAGGAAACGAAATTGTAGACGCATTAGCAAAAAGCTTCACTGACTTAAAGCCACTAAATTGGATAGAGCCAGGAGATAGGAGAGCAATTTTTAAAAAAGAAATGCGAGAACATTGGGAAGTGGACTGGTTGGAATTTGCATCAATATCAAGGAATCAGTACTGCAACATACACCCTACCTTACCACAAAATATACCGCATGTTGAAGGAAATTACCCAAGAACACTATCCCTGACAATATCTAGGCTAAAAATTAACCACACAAGAAGCCCCTCGCATTTGAAAAAAATAGGAATTATTAGATCGGATATATGTAAATGCAACAATAACTCTACCGCTGATCTAAACCACTTAATATTTAATTGCTCAGAGTATAATGTAGAAAGACAACATTTTATTGCATCCCTCATTAGCCAAAATGTACAACTCCCCACTAATGCAGAAAATCTTCTGACCCTTCAAAAGGACAAAATTAATGAGATATTATATAATTACATAAAAACTGCAAAAATCTTAATTTGAGCTAACTTTTCAAACACAATGGAACTTGTTCTTTTCCATTTTCCCCTTTAATTTATTTTATTAATATTTATTAGTAATAGTATGTAGATTAATATTAGTTAGAACTCCCATTGTTTATCCTTGTGTTATGTTAACCTATTACACCCGTGGTCTTTCCTGTGATTGTGCGAAGTCGTCTTGATAGACCCCGAGACGCAACTTGTCCCTGTTTGAAAACCCAATATAAAAAAAAATAAATAAAAAAAAAAATAAAAAAAAAAGATATGTAGATATGTATGTATGTGTGTGTATGCGTGGGTATATATGTGTATATATGTATATATATCTATATGTGGGTATGTGTATACTCATTAAATAATTTATTATTTATCTAATTTAGTAGATATTTATACCAGTAGTTACTTAACAAAGGCAAAATGAAAATCAGTAACACGGTTACACTATTCCATTGTATGATTACTCCTTTCTTTTCTTTTTTTTTATTTCATGGTATAATTACAACTTTGAGATTGACTCGATTATTTGTGACTAAACAACCAAATGGTTAAAAAATTTCTGTGGCTAATCGAACGAGTTTTCGGAAGCCAAACCCCTCTCAAAAAAAAAAAAAAAAAACCTACCTACAAACAAAATGTATTTTGTTTCAGGTAAGAATTGGGATGGTGCGTGATTGCTTTGATGGAAAAATGAGTGCGGATAAAAAGGAGAAATAGTAGGAAATGGTAAGAAACTTTTAAGTATAGGTTAAAATATTTATAGATCACCTGAAAGCATTTTTCCGTTTCCTATGCACTCAGCGCGACACTGCTCTCACCTTATAGGAAACGGAATGCACACTGGAGCAGTCCGTTTCCTACGTGATATGCGCGCTGCTATGCCACCGTTGACTGTTTCGGATGACTAGAGGATGTGCAACAAATCTCTGGATGCAACAAATGATTTTAGTTCGAGTGCGGCTTTAGATGATTCTTGTGAAACACTTGTAAAGTAAAAATCTAAAAATATTCTTGGGAAACTGGTCATCCTGGGCAGACCTTATGCCATGTACACATGTTCAAATAGACAAAAGTAATTGTGGCCAAACTGAACCTCCTTGGCAAATAGACAAAAGTAATAGAAAAGTAATAGTAATAGACAAAAGCCTTATGCTCTGTACAAGTGTTCAAATAGACAAAAGTAATTTTGACCAAACTGATCCTCCTTAGCAGACCTTATGTCATAACACGTGTTCAAATAGACAAAAGTAATCGTGACAAAACTTATCCTCATTGGCAGATATCATGTCATGTACACGTGTTCAAGTAGACAAAAGTACTTGTGACCAAACTGATCCTCCTGGGCAGACCTTAGTCCATGTAAACATATACATAAGAATAAGTAATTGTCAAAAAAGGCATGAAGTGCGGGATCCGAACTGGTATAACAAAATGGTAAAGTCCAGGCCTGTAGTTTTGTCGGGAAGTATAATATAGACCCAAAAAAAAATCGTTTATGCTTCAGTTAATTGCCAAAAATTCTAAGAAGGTCCACATTAAGTAGATAATTCATCTTATCTTGGGTTTTCTCTTAAAGTACTATATCAGAGCTAATTTTCAAAACGTAAACAGATGTGTGACGGCGAACTGCCAAAAAGTACTATATCTAAAATTTTATTGTCCTTATGTGGGGTTACCGGTCTCCCGGCGGTACGTCTCATAAAATCACCACCTACACCACCTCTCCGATGTAATCTTTCTTGTTCATCCCTGATTTGTAATTGGTTCATCGCTTGATTTCGAATGATATTTATCATTGCCCTAGTTCATCGTCACAATTGCATATGAATGCATACCGTGAAAACGGTTAATATGAGCACAGGCTATTTTAAGCAAATCGCCTAAATGCAAACAATGCTGCATGGATATAAAATATCTAAAGAACTTTAATATCCTCTTCAGATGACCATTACGGGCATCGAGTCTTAGATACTTTTCTTAATTGGTTGGCTTCCTCCGTTAAGAACTGTCTCTGTCCTCTTGTTATAGGAATTATGACATTTCACAATCATTACCAAATATCATTATCCCGGACCCAATTCCGCACTAGTTCTCTATCTTGATTGAATTCATTAATTAATATTCGAGCATCGTTATTTTTAACATCTCAAAATTAAGGACCGTGAACACTCATAGTGAGTGTTTCATCGGGTGAAAACCGTCGGGAGCTACAAGACTCGCTTTCAGTAAAGTGTATTTTAGTGTACTAAAGTGTATCTCATATGAGTACAGTTTGCGTATATAATAGATTTAGGGACAACGGGGTCTGGATTATATAGCCGGTTCACAATGTTCTGAAAATTGGTATCTATCTTGCACGGGAGGTGAATTAAATCGAGGATTCTCAGTGATAAAGCGTATCATTAAACTTTGTCTTACGACAGTTATTGCCATGCTTATATTATGCCTAATTTTATGTACCTACCCACATTCTGTTAAATGGTTAGCACAACAGCGAACCTTACCAGGAATGAAAATATTAGTTTTTATGTAAAAATCTACTCGTGCCTCAAGAGTCTTATCATTTATTACTTCATTGCAAATGAAACATTTCTATGTTTGTTTCCTTACTAATACTTCCATTGGTGTAGCCATCTCATTATCTCCCAGTGTTATAACTTTGATAATCCTCATATCGCAATTAACAATACCTTGCTGTCTTCTTCAATAATAAACTTACTACGATGGAGGACTGCTAAATCTCTTTTTTTGCTTGTAATTTCCTCTTCATGACAGGGCTTACTTATGTCTAGACATTGTATTTGTTCTATTCATTTCTTTCATTCATTTTATATTATATTTATTATTCCAGCTCTTAATATTATGTGACAAATAAAACAGTTTACCATTTCTATCTTTGTTTTTAAGAGTAAGTAACAATACTTAATTTCCTATGACAACGATATATCTGTCAAATAGCAATAATTGTTTTTCGTACTTTGATCACAGCCTACTCTTAAAATGCTTTAAAATAAGCTCCCGTAGTTCGACTATTTTTCTCCCTTATGTCAGAACCGATTCAGAACTTTTTTGATAGCTTTATAGGAAAAACTTCATATAATGGTACCGATTACAGGTATATTTTGTACTTACGTGTAAATCTGTTCCTCGTACTTTAGGTGTTAAGTGCCCACGTTGCATGCGTGTTACGGTATCTCGGATATCGAATTCAGGAAAATCAAGTGTGACATTCTGTTAAGATGTGTACAAGATGCAACCAATAGGCACAATAATGTTGACATCGTGGAGAACATGGCAGAAAAGTAAAGCACTCTATACGAGTATTACAAAGCAGGTTACCGCCACCGTTAACGACAATGATAAGGGTTTTACTGCGACTTTCAAGATTGTTTTTTTTTATTATTTTTTCAGCCATACGGCCATTAATAAATACTTAATAATAATTACTTTTCTGGACTATTATGCATTGTTTTTCCTCCTCAGGATGTTGCTTGGATAAAAATATATTTTTCTAAGTGCTTCTGGAATCTGGAATCTGGAATATGTCCGGAGTGCGGATCGAAATCCGCTGCACTTAGGCCCCATTGGGCCCCTTGTGCTTCCTCCGTGAGGGATGTGTCACCCTAGGTCATCGACCAGCCCAATATTGTACAAAAGGTGATGATGTTGCCCAGGGCCATTTCCCTCAAATTGGCCATAGAAGGCCAACGTTCCCCCAATATGGATTCTCTGGTCGATGACACGGCGGGACATTCGCAAAGTACATGCTCGATCGTTTCATCTTCTTGTTCACATCCTCTGCAGATAGGTGTGTCACTTTGTCTCATGTTATAGAGGTGTTTCCTTACCCGGCAGTGCCCGGTTAGGATTCCTGTAACAAATCGCAGTTTACCCCTGGACATTGCCAGATAGTTCCTCGCCGTCTCTTCGCTGGGATATCTCAAGAGATTTCTGGCCAGCTGACAGCTACTTGTTTCATCCCATAACGTCTTAAATTTTATGTGGGTGTTTTCCTTTATTAATTGAAGTTTCGCTGCAACTGGTAGCGTACTTGAAGGACCAGGCCCAAGGATACTCAGGTTGGCTGCCTTCTTGGCCAGTTTGTCAGCTTCTATATTGCCGTTGCATTGTGAGTGTCCTTTGACCCAGCACAGGCAGATGTTATTCATCTGACATGCTCTCACAAGTCCTTGGTGACATTCCCATGTTGACCCTTTTGTTATTTTATAATTTTTCAGGGCCAGTAGTGATTGTCTACTATCTGTGCAGATTATTATTGTCTTGCCTGTTATTTCTCTGCGAGCAATCACTTGTGCGGCTATGGTTATACCAGCGAGTTCTGTTTGTACTACACTGGCATTTTTATCCATAGTCCAGCTGCATCGGAGTCGCAGATTCCTGGAATATATACCACAGCCTGCTCCATCCTTTTTCTTTGATCCGTCCGTGAAGACATAGTTTACACCTTCAACGCCGGCCTCATCTTCACCAGTAGTATGTATGGTGTAAGGTTTATCAAAGACAAGCCGAGGCGGAATACCATCTGCACATGCCTGTAAAAGGGGTATCTTTCTGACACCCTCAGTCCACAGGCGGCTTCTGGTTTGGCCACAGCTTGCATTTGGTAGTATGCCAACAGATTTAAGGCGAGTCATGGTAGTCAGAGCCACTTCTTCTAGATGTAGGTCTAGTGGTGGAAGACATAGCATTATCTCCATTGCTCTCGTTGGTGTTGTTCGCATGGCTCCGGTTATGCTCAGACAGGCAACTCTTTGTACCTGGCCTAGCTTGAGTTTTGCTGTTATTTGTTGACTCTTGGGCCACCAGACAACAGCTCCATAGGCCAACATTGGTCTTATGATAACAGTGTAAATCCACAGTACCACCCTGGGTTTCATTCCCCAGGTTTTCCCTACGGTCCTGCGACACTGCTCGTATGATATGTAGGCCTTATTTATTCTTTTTTCGAGGTGAAGATTCCAGTTTAATTTAGCATCGAAAGTTACCCCCAAGTATTTCACTTGTGGTGCAAAATTTAGTGCTGTGTTTAGGAGAACAGGTGCTCTCATTGGCTCCAGTTTTCTTTTCCTTGTAAAGAGTACCATTTCCGTCTTCCTGAGGTTGACGGATAGGGCATATCCTCCTCCTCACACCTCCTCACACAGAGACTCCTCACACCAATTTTCGATTATTCTTAGGCCCATCTGCATTCTCTAACAGAGAGCTCCTTCGAATTTTCCATTAAGCGGTATTGTTAAGTCATCTGCGTATGCAATTGTGTAGAATCCTTCCACGTTGAGGTGGTTTAGGAGGCTGTCAAGAACCAGATTCCATAGCAGTGGTGTTAAAACACCTCCCTGCGGACAGCCTTTCGCAACCAGTCCTCTTATGACAGTGTCTCCTGCACTGATTTGTACTGCTCTTTTAGAGAGCATGTTGGATATCTAGCTGCTCACAGTATGAGCGACGTTCCTATGTGTTAGGGCCGCTGTGATTTTAGGAAAGGTGGTCTTGTCAAACGCACCCTCTATATCTATGAAGACACCCAGGGTGGATTCCTTATGATCCAGGGATTTCTCAATCCGACTTGCTACCACATGGAGGGCAGTATCGGTGGATTTTCCTGGCGTGTATGCATGTTGGTTGGGGTGCACGGGATTATTAGTCAATGTTACATCCCTCAGATATCGCTCACATAACTTCTCTATTGTCTTCAGTAGAAATGAAGTTATGCTAATAGGACGGTATGCTTTGGGGGTGGAATAGTCCATCCTCCCTGCTTTTGGTATGAACAATACTTTTACTTCTCGCCATGTCATTGGGATATAGAGGTGTGCTAAGCACATCCTAAACATCCCAACCAGGTGCGACAGTAGTTTATCCAGGCCCCACTGAAGTAGTGCTGGATATATGCCGTCGATGCCCGGCGATTTGAATGGGGAGAAGCTCTGTATTGCCCATTTGATTCTGTCTTCACTTACAATTTGGTTGGCGGTTTGCCAGTCCGAATTTGTTGGTTGGGTGTCGACTTCATTTGGCCATTCCCTACTATCTGTTGTGACAGATTCAGGGAAGTGAGTTTGCATGAGCAGCTCTAGGCTTTCGCAAAGGGTGTTGGTCTTGGTACCATCGTCCCTTTTCAATATACCTATATCATGGTTTTTGTCTTTGGTGAGGATTTTACATAGCCTGGCTGCCTGTGAGTAGTCTTTAATTTCCTCACAGTAGGCTCTCCACGCTCTTCTTTGTTTTTGTCTAACTAGTTTTTTAAACACCCTCAGGTGGGTCTTGTATTGGTCCCAGTCTGATTCAAGTTTTGTCCGTTTTGCTTTATTGAAAGATGTCCTTGTCCTCTGTTTCAAGTCCGTCAAGTCCCGGCACCACCATTTAGTGGCTTCCCCAGAAGCTCTCGAGACTCTGAGCGGGCAGGATCTTTCAAAAGCTTTCCTTATGGCTGTTATTAGAGTGTCTGTATATTCCTCTATTCTGCCACTATCATTGAGCACGTCGAGTTTTTCCAGTTTCTTCCCTACTACTACACTACTTTCTAAGTGCTTATTAATCGTTATATTTCTGGAACACTGTATGGTGTAATAGCATTTTATTTCTTGTATAATTTGTGTCTAAAATTACTTAAAGCACACCGCATAAATAGATAGGACCCGAATATTACTAATTAAATAGTAACTAAAATATATTTCATTTTTATCTCTTATAAGAATACTAAAAATCTATGATGATAATAATTTTGGTATGATTATTATATATAACCCTGTATGGTGGAACAACTATACATGTTTTAATATGCGATATCTTCCTTCTCTGCCTTCTCTGCGGTACGTTCACCGCGTTTTATAATAAGATCGTGTAAAGATTGCGATAATGTAGATAATCTAACAGTATAAAAAGTCAAACTTGAAAACTTTTCTTCTCTACCTTTAAAATCCTCTACTTCTACCCCGAAAATTCTTCCCTACCTGGCTGAGCATAAACTATAATTAATGCACTTAATGCTATTAGAAATTAATATATTTTGTGACAAAAACCTGCAGAAGAAATTAGAGAATTATTATTATTTATATATATTTTACAGTTATGCGTGTAAATATAACAGTAAATATAATGTTACAAGCCTTAAATAAATTATGTATCCATGAAATTATAAAAAAGGAAGTATGCATTATTAAGATATAATGTCATCAAGTATCAATATTCTTCGTCCTCTTTCGTTTGAACTTTGCGCGGTGGTCATGGTCCTAGGTACACGGTTTTGCGAACTATTTGCATATGTCACGGACATCTTCATATCTAATGAACATATTTAATATGCATTTTAGTAACTTTGAACATTAAATAATGGTTTTGTTGATGGTTCAATAATTTAAATAATCGGGCAGTGTCCTTACAAATGTTTAATAATCCTTACAAGTAATCTTCGTTTAATTTCTGAAATCATCAAATAGCAACAATATATTTCAATAAACTGAAACCCGCCATCAAAATGTTAACTGTGATGAAAGTGAAAACGCATACAATTTTCCTGTTTATTTACCCTTCTGACAACTGTTCAAATTAAGTGAGATTTCACCAGTCTAACCTTGTCTTATAGAATAACATAATAGTATAATTTTTATTTAATTCAATATTTCCCACAGTTTCTCTTTCAGGGAATATAAATATTTCTTCATGTATATACCATCATTATATTTCCATGCAAAGAATACATTCAGTAAGTGTTTTAGCAATATATATATATATATATATATATATATATATATATATATATATATATATATATATATATATATATATATATATATATATATATATATATATATACTTACTTATCTTCTTACTACTCTCTGCTAAATAAATTATAAAAAGAAACAACAATCAAAAATTTATAAAATCGACCAAAAACGAAATGACAATAATAATAATTATAATGAACAAAATAATAACATTGAAAATTGGGTTGAAAATATTTCAGATATACTGGTAATAATGCCAAACAACGTTAACAAAATATTAGGTTTAGGTCTAAACTTTTACATAAATACCAACAATAATAACTTATCAATTGCGAATATAATAGCAAATATTGAAACTATAATAGAAACTAAACCAAATATTATAAAAAAATAAATTAGGTCCAAAATTAATAATGGTACTCCATTATAAATTTAAAAATAAATCAAATAATATAAATAAATCAACAATCAACAAAAAAATAGAAAAACAAATAAAGGTTATTCTACAATTTTTAAAAATGAACCGACAATTACTATTCTCAAACCATATAAATCAAACAAAACTGTAATCATGAACACAAGTGATTACAAAGAAAAATATTATGATATGCTCAATGATAATACCACATATCAACGTTTGTGAAATAATCCAACAAAAAAAATTCAAACTGAAAATAATAATTTAATAAAAAATGGGATACTAAAAAATATATCACAAAATATATAGCTAATACTTTAAAAGTTAATAATTCTCTTGCTCCTAAATTTTATGGTTTACCGAAACTACATAAACCAAATATTCCATGAAGACCTATTGTTTCATATGTTCAAAGTCAATTTTATAATTTAGCTAAATCCTTATCAAATATTCTTAACAATGTCAGAAAAACAAAACATTATGTAAAAGATTCTTGGACATTTTTCCCTTTAGATATATTTTTCTAAATACCAATATACCAATAGACCTTGAAAAAAATATTAAAAATAAACGTTGGAACGAAATACAAAATTATACTTTATTACCAATAGAAGACTTCTTATATGCCTTAGAACTCACATTAAATTGCATATTTTTTCAATGCAATAATAAATATTATAAACAAACATATGGTTGTGCAATGGGTTCACCAATATCTAGTACAATTGCAGAATTAGTACTAGAAGCTTTAGAAAAAAAACATCATTCCAACATCAAACTATAAAACACCATTTTGTGAAGTAGTGGCAAGCACACATCCTCCGCAAAAAGATCATCATATATTTGTATCAGATTCGAAAGCCCAATCCAGATATATCCAGCCGGATATGCATAAGTAATATTGTATTCTGGTTTATAAATTATATCAAAATTGCTTTCCGCATTAGAACACTTGTGGGGGATCGTTGCCCAAGTCAAAGCTGCATTCGCTATCTCTGTTTCTCATTATATCAAAATTGCTTTTCCGTTTAGAACACTTGTGAGGATCGCTGCCCAAGTCAAAGCTGCATTTGATATCTCTGTTTCTCTCTCTCGCTCCCTCATATCTGTCATATGCTTTATCTCACTTGCGAGACGAAAATATTATAAAATGTGTCGTGAAAAATCACTCTCATGCGGCTAAAGAAGTATTCACTTCAAAAATTAATGGGTCATTACATATATAAATGAATTACGACGAGTTAAATATTGAAAAAACATTGATATTTTGCGTATCTTTTGAAATACCGCCATTATTTTATATTAGCTTTTTAATTATTGCATTATACTATACTTTAACTATAACTATTGCATTAAACTATACTATTAAAGACCAATGTTAGCTTGTAAAAACCTAAAAAAAAATTATTTTTATATGTTTCATTTCCAAAGTTATATGTGATCACAACTCAAATTTCTTTTTATTTTCAGTTTTTTTTCGTATATCTATGATCTCGACCAATGGAGAATGGTCAAATGGACCAATGGTCAAATTTGATTCCCAAGTGAAAAACATATTTTAATAAGTGGTGAAAAAAAAGCACATTAGCACATAAAACACAAAAAAATGTATAATATATAAAATAGTACAAGACAACCCCAAAAAGATACAATAGTATTTAGATAGACCCAAAAAAAGACACGTCAAATAAATTGTAGACGCACGTTGACGAAATACAGATAATTTTTACTCGTTTATTTAAAATAACTTGCGTCTTTTAGCTTCAGAGAAAACGAAATGTCACACCTACGTGGTTTCCCCGAGCTACTAAAACAAGTAACTAATCATTAATAATATGCAGGGTATCTCATTATGAAACACAGTTTCAAAATCACGTATATTCTCGGCATTCTCGACTCAAATTGGTAGCAATAAATAATCAATACCATCACCTTCTAGATCAATCAGTGCGAAGGCAATCGTATGTCTATGACATCAAATTTCCCAATTGCGACACCATCCTCACCCAGCAATAAAAAAATAATAATGATTAAAGCGATCTTAGTCAAAAGTTGAACGGTATGGTAGGGATGAAGACAAAGTTGTGTTGCTGAGAGTAGACTTGAGTAGTCAGTCCGACGACAAACCTTCTCTCTGACCACTGCGAACCGTGCGTGTTAGTGCTCAAGTTTGGTGTATCGCAATCTATAAAGGTATATATACAAAGTGTTTAGTGTTTCATGTACTAGTGAATGAATTTGTTGTATAAGCATCGAGGATTCTCTATGGATACGATCGTTAAAGCTTTGTAGTATTACCACAGGGCATTGACGACTGTGGGAACCAAAAGGTTTTGAACAGTGCAGGACGCTGTTTTTTCCTTCCATAGTAATTACCTTGTAGGTTAATTTTACTGTGATTATAGTTTGTAGAAATCAATTTTCTCCCTTCGGCTACCAAAGGAATGACCTTTTGGAGTTGTTGAAGTAAAAGTACCTAATATTTCGTTTCCTGCGTGTGTTGGGGGCCGAATATAATGAAGATTATTTAAGTAAAAATAATCTTCATTATATTCGGCCCTCAGCACACGAAATCGTAATTTAATATTGATGGAATAGTTTACATAAATATGCATTCATGTGTTTCTGTTTCGTAGAGTAATTGTTTCTTTGTTTGAAACGACAGACGAGTTAAAAAATACTTACAATATTACCATTAAAATTCAACTGTTTCGGACAATCCGAAACTGATTCAACTATCATCCAAAGAGCAACTATAATTATTAGTTTACAAGTAGTAAAGTAGATAATTAACTTATCCGCTTTTCCATTCCGACAAGTCTTATCAACAACTTTTTTCATTTAATTCACGGGTTAAATGAATGACGGTAATTATTATTATCTGCAGCTGTAATAACTATAGCAGCTTCAATATAGCTACCAGAAACAGTAACTAGGCATTAGTAATATAAGGTAAATTTTAGACACTTTAGTGCTTGTTGTACCTTTAAAACTTTTTAATGTGCTACCAAACTAAACCAAATATGACAAAACTCAATTATTAATTGGAAAATTAACGAATATTTACCACAAGCACTTTGCTTAGTAGTACATCGCAAGTTTACGACACCCGTTTACTGAAGTGTTGATAAGCCGAAGCTAATACGGAGGAAAATTATTAGTTTCGGTCGCTAAGGCAAGTAACTTTTAAAAAGTATTTTTTGATATCTTTTCACATGGCTCTGCAAATATGAACCAATCAAAATTTGATTAAATTCTTATTTTTAAATTAAATATATACACTTCTAACTTTGGGTCAGTGTTTGAATTTTGAACATATATCTTACCTATGTAGATATTTTTAATAAGGTTTTTCATATGTGGTACGTAGACCGGGGGGTAGTGACAGATTTCCAGGCAAGATTTAACAAGACTTAACATTTTTTGATTGCAAATCAAGCGTTTCGATACGATTTTACGAAGTTTTTCGAACTGCCATTTGAAATTTTCTGTTCCCTATTCAGAGATACAGCTGGCAAGTTCCTGACACACTAACATATTTTTATATTTTTCATTTGTCGACAGGATAGTTTTTGTTGGGTTGCCCGCGGTACTTAGGATAGGAACAGAAGTTTCACTGGAAGGATTTTCTGTATTATTTGGCGTTGGTGTCATTTATTCTCTGATATCCGAAGTAATTTCTTCATTTCAATTTGTCAACCACTACTAGTGATTCATCAAAAAGATTCTCATTTTTCAGAGATTTCTTATAGAAAATACGAATATATGGTAGCCTCATGTTTTTCCTACAATAAAATTACAATTACAAGATGTTGAAATCGTTTCATATTCTGGTTTCATATTAGTTATCTTTTTGTAATAAGTGATATGTTTTACGACAAAGTCAAATGCATATTGTGTTAATAAAGTGTGAAATTTGCTTTCGGGAGAATTTTCTTCATAATGGTGAACTACTTTCTTAGTAGCCATCTGAATTTCTATTATCTTTATTTCTTCTCTTATTGTTTCTAACACAATAAATATTTTTTCGTAGAACGTTTTTATATCACTCATTTTATCCACAACTTGTTTAATTTACTTGTTTAACTCTAAGTGATTCGTTGTAGTTACGTTATAAGTTACGTACTGCTTTTTAAAACCCTCCACATATTCTTCTTTAATACCATGCCAGTTATTGTTGTAGTAATTTGCGCCTTTTACAAATTCTAAGTCAAGAAGTTCTCTATAATTTCCATCGTACTCTGATTTGTTTCTAGAGTGTGCTAGTTTTTGCAAAATTTTCAAACAAATATCTCTGCGTCGAATTTATGTTCATTTTTTCTGTGATAATATTCATTCTAAATGCTTTCAGGGTGTGAAATAGGCAATGTATCAACTGTGCACTTTTGAAAATTCATGTTCCAACACTTTTCTCTTCTAAAGTATTTGTCTGTTATAACAGATACAGTACCACCTTTCATGTATTGCTTGAATATCTTAGTCATGTGACGGATATTATTTTCAGTTTCATGTGCCAACTAAAACTCTCCGTGGCCATTACCAGTGACTATTAGAAATATATAAAGAGGCGTTCTTAGGTTATTTAATTTATAGGTGGTATACCTTCGAGATAGTTTTCCTGCTCAGTTAATATTTTAACAATAGAATCACTCTTTTAAAAAATTCTACCCCATCTGCAAAATCGTTATTTTCTATATTTATTACTGCTTTTAAGTTAGATAAGTCCTTTAAAGTTACTGTTTTTCCTGTAGTGGATTTTAAGTAGTTTTACACCATTGTTTTAATCACATTTTAACTTAAGTAGTGTCAGCGTTTCCCGTTTCTAACTTTCATGAAGTCTCCTTTGTTTAGGGAGAGAAAGAAATAAATCCCTACTAATTTCGTCCTGTGGCCTAAATCTGCTTCCACAATTTGCAAGCATTGACCATTAGATAAAACTTTCATAGTAAAAAATCTAATTTTCATAGTACAGCCAAGTTTTGTCGAGCTAAAATACTAGGTGTGAACATCCAATACATTAATTTTATTGTTGAATTAGTACGTACTGTTTGTAACATCGAAATATGAGCCAAAAAATGTTCAAAGGATACCCACAATTGCCGCAAAGGGAGATCGGGGCAGTATAACTTTTTTTACAGCAAGCTAATCGTCACTATAAAGGCGCTATTCAAGAATTATTGTTGACCCCATTTTACCATAAAACGTCGATGGTATTAGGCAATTTAGACATCCAAATGAATGCCAATGATGCCGATGTGACACGGCCGAGGAACGTGTAAAATTGATCCTTAATATTTGAATGGGAAACATTCTTATTCTGCATCACATTCACCATCCAATTGTTTTATGATATGACGAAAGGTATATAGTGTGATCAATATTTTGTTATACTACATGATAATGTCATAATGTGATGGGCGATGTATATAAAATCATCTGTTTTTACTTAAATTGCTGGAAATCGGTTATACTTGACAAAGCTGTTAAAAATGCCATAGCAGGTGTGAAGATATCGATATAATGAGGGTTTTTTGCTCGGGTTTTTATGTCTCATATTTCGATGTTACAAACTATACATGTGTTATCGTAAAAAAGTAATTCTACGTCAATTCTGAACACGATTTAAACTTCATTAAACATTAGGGACATTAAACAATAATTTCCCGCTAGATTTGATAAAAAATCCAAAATTACTAAACGACTACTGACTATTTACTAACTACTGATTACTTTTTGATATTTTATTGTCATATTTCATTTAAATATTATCTATTTATGTAACCAGTTGGGAAAAGTATTATTTTGTGTAACGAGCCCTAGCGAGTTCCACAAAAGGATCCGAGTTACACAAAATAGTGTTTCCAATCTTGTGTGAAAATATTTTTACTAATTTTCACCAATTTTATATTTTATGAGAAGAAAACTCTGAATTACATACGTTGAAAAACAATCCAGTAGGTTATAACGGTGTGACAGCTCGTCACTTTCATAGCTTGTCAGGTCAAAATAACCTACTATGAAATGAACTTTACAAAACCAATTGCGTAATATGTTACTTTTCGTAACTGGTTGTGAAAAGTAAGACGTTTCCTAATGTCAAAGAGTTTTGAAAAATGTCACTTTGGATGTCAAAATAAAAAAATAGCTATTTATGTAACCAGTTGGTAAAAGTACTATTTTGTGTAACGAGCGCTAGCGAGTTCCACAGAAGGATCCGAGTTACACAAAATAGTGTTTCCCAATCTTGTGTGAAAATATTTTTACTAATTTTCACCAATTTTATATTTTATGAGAAGAAAACTCTGAATTATATACGTTGAAAAACAATCCAGTAGGTTGTAACGGTGTGACAGCTCGTCACTTTCATAGCTTGTCAGGTCAAAATAACCTACTATGAAATGAACTTTACAAAACCAATTGCGTAATATGTTACTTTTCGTAACTGGTTGTGAAAAGTAAGACGTTTCCTAATGTCAGAGTTTTGAAAAATGTCACTTTGCATGTCAAAATTAAAAAATAGCTATTTATGTAACCAGTTGGTAAAAGTACTATTTTGTGTAACGAGCGCTAGCGAGTTCCGCAAAAGGATCCGAGTTACACAAAATAGTCTTTCCCAACGTATGTTATACAAGATTTTTTCCAATTTTCACCAATTTTATATTTTATGAGAAGAGAACTCTGAATTTTGTACGTTTAAAAAGAATCCAGTAGGTTGTAACGGTGTGACAGCTCGTCACTTTCATAGCTTGTCAGGTCAAAATAACCTACTATGAAATGAACATTACAAAACCAGTTGCGTAATATTTTACTTTTCGTAACTGGTTGTGAAAAGTAGGACATTTCCTAACTTCAAAGAGTTTTGAATACTGCCGCTTTACATATTAAAATTAGAAAAAATTATTTACATACCTGTTGTTTAAACAAATGACAGTTAGCAATTTGTGCCTTAGGCGAAATTTCTTAGGATATATCGATCAGTATGGATTACGCCCCGATGAATAGGAAATATCTCGGAGCGCCTCGATTAATAGACAGAGCCATAAAGAATATACCTAGGAGGCTTTTAAATTTTGAAGTGATACCTACAAGAGATAGAGTATTTCACAGTATTTTAAACATTTTCTTGTAGTAAGTATTCATTACTATTTTGGCATTGAATATATGCAGTACCTACTTAAAAAAGTTTTATTTATTTATTTGATAGAGAAAGTAATAGTTTTTGAGAATTATATCAGCGCTTCACTGGTTTCCTGAGAAATCTTGAAAACAAAAAAAATACCTACAAAAACCCGAATAATTATGAACTTTTGCCAACGGATTTAAAAAAAAAACGAACCGCAGTTTCACACTCCACTTCAGGTTGAAATAATAGTGTGTTTCATAGGGTTGAATTTCGTCCAATATGACGGCTCATCGGCGTTTCTCAACGTTGCTGAATCATCTCATGAACCAATAATGAATATGAGAAAGCAACGATTATTATAAAGTTTAGTTCTCATACATATGTAGTTGTACCAAGAATGAAACAGATTTGAAGTAATTTGAAAAGAAATTACATTTTCTCTGGATACTTGTTTGTATGGTACCTACCGACATTTTCTGGTCTATATAACATGTAATAATATATAATATATTGTTCTCGAGCAGGTATTATTTGTTTTCAATGCAGATATCTGAAATTGCGTAATAATCTCAAATCATAATGTGCAATCGGTCGATATCTTTAATTACGCGAGTTTAACAACCTCTGGGTTTAAAAACTTTCTCATGTATTTATTTCTTTATGCTAGCTAACGTGCGAAAATATATCACTAGAAAAATCCAAGAAATGCAACATTTTTAATTTTAATAATAACTTATAACTCTTATGTTATTTGTGGAATATATAAATTAATTTTCTTATTGTGTATTTTGCCACCTGCAACAAATATATAATTTATTTAATATTCTGCGCCTAATAAATTAGTTTGTGTAAAATCCCAAATTGCTAACACATGGAAATAAACGAAACAAAAAATACAATTGTAAAATACCTAGTACAAGGGCACGCAATTCTAAATCTATATAAACTATAAAGGCCTTCATTAGTTATAAAGGGTGAAATGTAATCTAAGGAATATTCTAAGGAATCTAAGGAAGAAATCTAAGGAATATTCTTTAGATAGAAATATACTACTTGATGTTGAATGTACTTGATAATTTCCGGGTCTTCTCCTACGTTTCGGCAGATTTACATCTGCGATCTTCAGGTTCTTCTTCATAACAACTTGTTGCTGCTTCTGGTTACTAAAACTAACTAAACTGAAGTAACCAGAAGCAGGTGGTATATACGTCTTCTTTTCGTACTTCATCTTTTCGCACTCTGGTGGGAAATTTTATAAATTAACTCAATTGAATTACCGCCACGCTGTTCGTAATATACTTAACAAGACTTTTATCTCACGCCAGTTAATCGTTCTTGAATGTATTATATTTCACCCAACAAATATTTATGCACTGTCATCTTGTTAAAGCAAATCAAAACTTTAAATTTTTTTATTATCTCTAATTCTCAAGATTATATTGGTACGGCAGGTGCCGAGAAAGTCTTGTTAATAAATTACTATAACATTTGTATGCTGATATTTGGAATATATCATAGGGAAAAAGTTTGGGCCAGTTAGTTCTTCCGTTCCAAATGTTAGGAGATGCGCAGCTATTGCGTAGAGTATTCTCCCGGTACACCCTTGCGATATATCGCAAAGCTTACTTTATTTCGAATGGTATATTTTAATATACTACTTGTTCTCAAAATCGTATGGAAAATAAAGTATATAGGTACATACTATACAGTATAGAAAGCCTAAAATCGTCTTAACGCAAATAACTTCCTTACTCGATTTACCCACACCGGTATAATAGGTACTACTTCTTGTAACTGCGGTAGTAGTAAGTTTATTATAGCTATTTCGTATTAAATTATACGCTTTTAAGTGTTACAAGTTCAGTTGCGAATAAATGTTACACATTCATAGAAAGCGAAAAAGCACGCTTTCCAATGACATAATACCTGTAAAGACCAAACAGATGGTATGTATATGATATAATTAAACAGGTGAAATAACATACCTAATGCATTGTACCTACATATGTATTATTTCTATACTAATATGGATAAGTAAATTATTTGTCCTTTATACTTAATTGGCATGGCAGTTATATAATAAAGACATTTGCGAAATGAATATATATATATATATATATATATATATATATATATATATATATATATATATATATATATATATATATATATATATATATATATATATATATATATATATATATATATATATATATATATATATATATATATATATTTTTTTTTTTTGGAAAAAAATTTGGAAAAAAGTATTGGGGGAGCCCGGCCTCTTTCTCCCCTACAAATATTTTTCAGTGTACGTCTATATTCTATAACAAATTTGATTTGCAAACTTTTATGTCACTCGGAATTTTTTCATTTAAAGCCTATTTTTTAAATATTTTACATTTTCTTTCTCAATGTCAACAACTTTTGCAACATGAAATTCCAGAAATTAATGAATATTTTGTACTGATATAAGGGTCATACCCTATGATGCTGTTTTTTGTTCAAAAAACAATTATTAAAATGTAAATGCTACTATTATCATTCGTTTGAAGCGTATTAGGTTATTAAAATATTTTGAGATGTCTCGTATCGTCTCGTCTTGCTTTGTCTCGAAGGATTTAATCTCAGCTCGTCTCAAAATTCGAGAGAAAATACTCTTGAGACAAGACAAAGTGGCTTCGAGTCGAGATGAGTCTCATGTCTCGCCCCACCTTTATTTAAAAGATGGTAGCTTTTATATGATCCGCTCGTTCGCTATGTCTTATTGGCTTGATCCGGGGATTGAAACCGGATTATCTCTATAATAAGGGAAATCCCATCAAGCTATTAATCGATATGCTCTGTATATAAATAAAATACTTATTACCTGCCTGCCTTTCCACTAATTTTAGCATTATTTTCATATTATAATAGCACTATAAATAAGCACTATTAGTTTCGCATAATAATAATATACGTATATGAACGACTCTTAAGTTCTAAGTTATAAGTTGTTGCTTGTTAGATACCTTTGAACCTGGTATTTTCTGTTCACGGGTAATTAATTGAAATAGAATAATTATTTAAAACCAAAATTTAACCTACTGAATCTGTCTGTCGCAACTATAGCAGAAGAATATAAGCAATAAGCATACCAACTATTTAACTACATAACGTAAGTTCCTTGAATTTATCAAAACCATATGAGAATCCTTGAAATGCAGCTAATTAGAACCTACCTATGGCATCAATAAGAAAATATAATATGATTGCATTATTGTTTATAGTTTGTACAAATGTATTTTGTAATCGCATTTGATTAACAAACGTACATAATAATGCTGCGTAGTACAAATTTTTTATTAATTTAACAGCAGGTTATTAAATTCTCATAACAATGACAAATTCATTTGCTACTATTTTTACCAAAAAAAATTAAAAACTGTCTCTAACAATAACCTAATTTCCAGGAGCTCAATCTGCAGGAACAAGAATGTGTAGATATTATTAGTGAAAGTTGTTGTGATTTTTTCAAGCGAGTTCTCTATTATCCAGCTGTGCGTGATATGTTAATAACGTAAGTCTAATATTTTTATTGCTATTATTTACCGTATTGTATAGTTAACTGTAGAGTACTCTCGATTGTGTTCTACTTCTTTATTGCAGTTATTAATAAATCAGATATATCAATATAAATTCAATTCAATCAAGTATTGATCTGAATTGTTTTTTTAACACGTTACTTCTCCAGCTCATATAAGCTCCAGCTAAGATCATATTTTAATAATTGTGTTAGAATCTTTCTTTAAGTAGTAGTTATTATAACATCATGTATACATATTATGTGGTGTGACAATAGCTATTTATGTAACCAGTTGGGAAACGTACTATCTTGTGTAAGGAGCAGATTTCTGGATGCGGATTTCTGGATCTGGATTTCAAAAAGATGCGAGTTACACAAAATAGTATTTCCCAACGTGTTCCATACGCGTTCCAAGATTTTTTCTAATTTTCACCAATTTTATATTTTATGAGAAGAAAACTATGAATTTAATCGTTTAAAAACAATCCAGTAGGTGGTAACGGTGTGACAGCTCGTCACTTTCATAGCTTGTCAGGTCTAAATAACCTGCTATGTAATGAACTTTTACTTTACACTACTAGTTGCGTAATATTTTACTTTTCGTAACTGGTTGTGAAAAGTAAGACGTTTCCTAGCGTCAAAGAATTTTGAAAAGTCTCACTTTACAAGTCAAAATTAGAAAAATAATATAATAAAAGTAAATATAAATAAGAGCTAATCACATAACACATGTCACATGGTACATTTTTTATTAAGTTCATTGGTTAAAATTCAAAACGAAATCGAAGAATAAGCTATCAAATTGGTAATAATTTTATCACCGCATATTTACTGTCACCTGTTTTAAATGAATAAAATAGTTTACTGTCAAATTGACAGAAAGTTACAATAGACCCGTCGAAATCAGAAAATAGTACTGTTACGCAGATAATGTTTCAACCAGTAGATCACACTCGTTAGGAAGACGCTAGCAAGGAAGAGGTTAGAAATTTAATTAAGAAGAAAACACTAAAAAATACCAAAATTAATAAAGAATCTCAGTGTAACCAATTCATAGAATTTTCCGCTTCAAGAAGAATCAAAATATCGCCTACGATTCCTACTACGAAATTGCATTATTATTAAGAAATTATGTTTACAACATGAGAAGTAAAGATGGCCAAGAATATAAAGAGTGTGTTGTCAAAACACTATGGAACTTCGCAGCAAAGATTATATGCGAAAAATTCTTCACTGAATATAATATCAAGTGCAATCCATTTACTGACGAGGAATTAAAAGATGCCAGGGTAGCTCGCAATTGTAAAATAAAGCAACTGCATAAAATACAAGAAAAAAGAAAGGTTAGTGCTGTTGCATTTACACCAGAAGAATGTAAAAAACCGCAAAAAAGTCTGGTACGTGAATACGCCTGAAGAGCTACAAAAAAGTTCTTTAACATTGTCACTAAAGAATTTGCATCGCGTGGTAACGAAGGTGCGTCTGCATCTATTTATCATTTCAAGAAAGAAATTGACAATTCTGGAAAATGAACCTACCGAATTGAATACAATCCAGTATTTACCAAAACAAATCAAGTACGGGACAAAACTTGCTCTGATAGCAAATGGTTAATACCTAATACACTAGATCGTGATCTGTGTGCAGTTCGCTTGTTCCTAAAACTAATGGTAAAACGATCAGACAATGTAACGACCACCGATAGGTTTTTCCTGACACCAAACATAAATTTGAGATTAGGAAGTACTTCAGCATGGTATAAAAACCTCCCCGTAGGTGGTAATACTATGGACAAAGAAAATCCCTCAAAAAGTGGGAATTACTACCTAGCGAATACTAGCGAATGCTAGCGAAACATGTGCGTTAAGTAACATTGAACAACCGAGACTGGAGATATAGGCGAAAAACATACTAAGAGAAATCCTGAGAGGAAAAACAACCATATGTATGGGTTAGAAGAACAAACGAAGAAGTAATAAGTCCATATAAGGAGACAAGCATAGAAGTAGTGATCAAAGCTTAAAGGTTACGGTGATTGGGACACATTGAAAGAATTCCAGAGGCAAGGATACCAAAAATGCTACTAACGAGAATAATTGGAGGAAAGAATAGGAAAGCCGAAAGCAAGATGCGGAAAGGATTCCGACAATGACTTACAGCTTATCATATGGAAATAAAAAATAAGAGATAGAAACGGCGACGTATTACAGTAACCAAGCTATTTGCCTATTATAGGCTCAGAGCTGACCTATAGTATAATGATAATTTTGAATTCATTGTTTTCTGGGACACCCTGTAAATACCCATTTCAGCGGCCATGGTATGATTTAATTCTGACGGGTTATTATCAACAAAATTCCGAAGATAATGCCGAAAACCGTAGATCGATGAGTTAATTCGTTTCGATTTTAACCGTTACTTACTTCATTTTCCTTAAAAAAATCGTTATGCAAACCTATTGTGCAGTAGTCTAGTAGTCTAGTATAGTTGCACTCTGAATTCGATTCGTAACAACTAAGCGGTTGCCTCAAACCAGCCAGTCAATGTCAGTCCGTTATCCTTTGTCGGCTTTAAAACTGTAATGTTTCGCAGCTCGTCTAATTCGGAATTATTGTTAGATATTTTATGAAAAAAATGTGTGTATTATGAATTGTTTGGATATAAAGTATTTTATTTGTCTGCGTGAATTTAGCTGATTGAATATAAAATTTATAGTGAATGTACATTGTGCAAAAAATGTTGATGTTGCTAAAATATTGGATGCCTGCCATCTTAAATTCATTTATATATCCAAAACCTTTAGCTCATCGTTACGAAGTTTTGGACTTGTGGACCCCGCAGAAAGTAATTATAGGGAACAATTACTCTTGGTGAATGTTTTGCTAAACTTTTAGTATGTTGTAGATTTTGATCTTCTGATCAGAACTGTCAAGGTCACAACTCAATCCTGTTTCCTGTGATTAGTTTTGGTTATAAGATCCAGGGTGTTAAAAAAAATGGAAATTTATGGATTCTATTGCAATTATTTTGCATGAATGTTATTTTCTAATAACATATCGTGTGACAAAATATGTGTTTGTATATAGGGCGAGTTACAAATAAAACGGTGAACTCTAAAGTACGGCTATTACAATCTTGACAAAATATACGTACTATTTCAAGTTCATTGAGTGTTGTGTTTCGTCTGGCTAAACTTTTCTATACTTAACTTAAATATAACTTACATTTTCTAAATTTTCTCACTTAAAGCTGTGAAACCAATACTCAACAAATTTCGATTTAACGACTCGGAGCGACTCGTTTTAACGACTCGATTTAACGACTTCCCTTCGCCCTTCGCACGTTCTATCATTTTCCAGTGGTGGGTAGCTATATATATTTCAATTAACTACCATCACCTGCCTAGTCAGAACTATGGCATTTTCGTTTTCTATTTGAGAATATCAATGTGTACCTCTCGTATGACATTTCACCTTTTTTTTAATACACCACTTAAATAACAGAGCAGTTCGCGTTTCCTGATATTTTATTTTGCATTTTCCTTTTAAATCGACTGCACTTGATACTTAATTGACTAACATATAACTTCAGAAATCCGCCAACATTGACATTAAATGCAAAATAAATCAGACCACGAAACCTGACACCACTTGTAACCTTGCGGTCCGGTTAGTTTGCCCTGGCATTGAGAAAACCAAGTCTCGAAAGGGATAATTTTATGTTTAACCTGAGAAATGGTGGCTGGCATGGGTTCATCGTGAATGCTCGGTTATTCTACAACATTTAAGAGTTAACTTACCTTGGTTTACTTTCCCTCTGTGGTCTGCTGGGCCGAAAGACGATACATCGATGCGGGTTGAACTTATATATATATATATATATATATATATATATATATATATATATATATATATATATATATATATATATATATATATATATATATATATATATATATATATATATATATATATATATATGTATATTATATATGTATATGTATATATGTATATGAATATATATGTATATTTATAGTAAGTAGGTATGTATGTACGTATATAAGTTTACATATAGAGAGAATGTTTTTTGTTAATTTATTTAATACTTTTATATTAACAGATTGTAGATTGTAGAAAGATGTTCTGTATCTTTCTTGTTATTACATGCATTAGGATTTTTTTGAATATAAATTGATTCCATAATTAGGCGTGTTTTATAATTTTGTTCTTTATTAATAACTTTAGTATTTTCGTAGTTAAATTGATGACCTGTTTCATTAGAATGTTTTTTTTAGAGCTGTAATATTAGCTGAATATTTGTGACCTTTTAAACGTTCTTTAAGGATTTGCATTGTTTGACCAATGTAGACTTCATCACATTGTTTACATGGAATTTCATATATAGAGTGTGTAGTTTTTTCAAGTGGATTTTTGTCTTTTAATGGTGTGTAGCGGAATTTTAAGTTGTTTGTAGTTTTGTGTGCTGTGTGAATATCATATGGTTTTAAAATGTTTGAAATATTTTCTGATAGTTGTGGTATATATGGTAAGGCAATATATGTTTTACGAGTATTAGATGTACTGATTAGTGGTGGTGGAGAATTGTAGTATTTGTGAATTCGGTTTTTGAAAATTTTGTTGATTAGAGAAAAAGGATAGTTATTATTTATTAAAACGTTTTTTGCTTTTTCTATGCATTCTTTTCTAAAAATGGCAGACGTTAGTTTTATTGATCTGTCTGCAATACCAATGATTACAGTTTTTTTATGGTTGTAAGGGTTTTTTGAGTACAAATTGGTATATCTACCAGACCATGTTGTTTTTGTATTCCATTTTGTTAATATTTCAGTTTTATTATTTATAAGAGTTAAGTCTAAGAAATTTATTGTACACTCCCCGGCACAAAATTCCGTCACCCTAAAATTTTGCCCAATTTTAATGTTTTATAACTTTTTTATTTTTCATCTGATTTTCATAAATTTTTTACCAGTCTGTAGATCAGTTCATTGTGTATCTTTTTAATTATTGTAATAAGTCATATTTTTCGTCCAGGCAATATTATACAGGGGTAAATCAAAGTGTTGTTTTTTGTCGTAAACTCAAAACACCCTGCGGAAAAATTGAGGAGAATAATTTTGTTTACAAACTGTTTGCTGCCATCTTAGACGTATTGTAAACATTTTGTTTTTTGATTCATCCCATTATCTCATTTCTTCTGCGAGCAGCAAAATTTTAAATGAAACGCTGTTAATTTTATCATTTTCAATTAAAAAACATCGACGTTGGCTAAATACGCGGTTATTGTGACAGAATATTTGACAGTACAGTTAATTTAGTGTGTTGTCATCATGGTAACTACAGCAGACGTAGGTAGAATTGTTGCCTTAATAGAGGATGGCCGCAATAAGAGTTATGTCTCCCGTACTCTGGGAATTGCGCGGTCTACAGTTTGTGATGTTTGGAATAGGTATCTACAGACGGGAAACTTTATTAGGCGGCAAGGCTCTGGCAGAAGGAGAATGACCACTGAAGCTGATGATCACTTTGTCATTATGAGTTCTTTAAGAGATCGAAGAGCTACTGCTGTGTATCTAAAAAATGACTTGCAAATGGTACGTCGAGTAAGTGTAAGTGAAAGAATGATACGTAGAAGATTGTTAGAAGCAGGATTGCATTCACGAAGGCCAGCAGTATGTCCAAAATTGCTTCCTCGGCATCGACAACACCGACTGAGATTTGCAAGAGCGCATGCTGACTGGACTGTAGAACAGTGGGGAAACGTACTATTCACAAATGAATCCAGGGTTTGTTTAAGGTCGCCGGATGGTCGTGAACGGGTATACAGACGTAGAAATGAAAGATATGCAGACTGCATCATATCTGAGCGACTGCAATATTACGGTGGTTCAGTCATGGTTTGGGCGGGTATTTCTACCGATGCACGTACTGACCTTGTATTTGTTGAAAATGGAGCACTAACCGCCCACCGTTACATTGAGGAAATCCTCCAAGAAATTGTTGTTCCATTTGCTCCTTTCATTGGGAACCAATTTACATTAATGCATGATAATGCTAGACCTCACGTTGCACGGGTAGTGAGCGAATATCTGGATGAGGTTGGACTTCGAAGATTGGACTGGCCCGCATGTAGCCCGGATCTCAACCCAATCGAACATCTTTGGGATGTTCTTAAAAGAGCACTCCGTCGCCGTCCTGTGCAACCACTAACCTTGCAAGACTTACGGCTGGCGCTGACAGAAGAATATCAGGCTATTCCTCAAGACAGAATAAGTAATCTTATTAATTCGATGCCACGAAGAATGCAAGCTGTCATTGCTGCGAGAGGAGGACATACACGTTATTAAAATTTGTCTTTGTTAATTAATTTTGTGATATACCTAGTGGATGTTTTTGTTAATAAAAATAAGCTTGAAATCAGCGATTCATTTAAAATTTTGCTGCTCGCAGAAGAAATGAGATAATGGGATGAATCAAAAAACAAAATATTTACAATACGTCTAAGATGGCAGCAAACAGTTTGTAAACAAAATTATTCGCCTCAATATTCCCACAGGGTGTTTTGAGTTTACGACAAAAAACAACACTTTGATTTACCCCTGTATAATATTGCCTGGACGAAAAATATGACTTATTACAATAATTAAAAAGACACACAATGAACTGATCTACAGACTGGTAAAAAATTTATGAAAATCAGATGAAAAATAAAAAAGTTATAAAACATCAAAATTGGGCAAAATTTTAGGGTGACGGAATTTTGTGCCGGGGAGTGTATTTTCTGATTCGTTTTCAATTGTAAATTGTATTTTTGGATGGTAACTATTAAATTTATTTAGGATAGAATTTTTATGTTCAGTTGGAAATGCAGTTATGCAATCATCAACATAACGTTTGAAAAATGGTATTTTATAGTTTAATGTTGGAATTATGGTTTTTTCTAAATCTTCTAGTACTAATTCTGCGATTGTACTGGATATTGGTGAACCCATTGCACAGCCATATGTTTCTTTGTAATATGTATTATTGCATTGAAAAAATGTGCAATTTAATGTGAGTTCTAAGGCATATAAGAACTCTTCTATTGGTAAAGAAGTATAATTTTTTATTTCGTTCCAACGTTTATTTGTTTTATTTTTTGCCAGGTCTATTGGTATATTGGTATATAGTGAAATTATATCTAAAGAGAAAAGTTTTTCTTGGTTATTCAATTTTATTGTATCGATAAATGTTTTGAATGTCCAAGAGTCTTTTATATAATGGTTTGTTTTCCTAACAACGTTGTTTAGAATATTTGATAAAAATTTTGCTAAATTATAAAATGGACTTTGAACATATGAAACAATAGGTCTTAATGGGATATTTGGTTTATGTAGTTTTGGTAGACCATAAAATTTAGGGGGAAGAAAAAAGAGTAGGGTTTCTTGGCTGTTCTTCCCTATGATACTAATCGAACAGTCTAGTAACCTTAAAAATTAATTAAAACTGTCATTTTTGCCTGTGTCAAATATGTCACAAAATAAAATACTCTTTTGAAAAAGGCCCAACAAAGGGACCCAAACGTCAAGTAACCTAATCAGTCGTTTTATTGCTACTATCCCAAGATAAACCCTCCAAAAAAAATATATAAAAATAGCAAAGAAATTAGAAGATAAATATATATATATATATATATATATATATATATATATATATATATATATATATATATATATATATATATATATATATATATATATATATATATATATATATGTGTGTGTGTGTGTATGTATGTATGTATGTATGTATATACGACAACCTTCCCCCAACTACCAATTGTCCGCGTCTATGATGTTCTTTTCAAAAATATTGCTTTATAATATAACTTTTTAGACTTTTTTCTCCAAACCCTATATCTGCTGGCCTATAGACTTTATCTGGCATAATTTTAGCAATTTCTCAATTCCGTATCGTTTATTTTTTACCTGTCATTAGTCATCTTGTTTCCTCTTATTAAAACAAAAGTAAAACCTCCCCGAATTTCTGTTACCCAATTACACCATATGGTGCCTCATTTAACGTGCCCCATCAATATATTTCACTCAGTGGCGTAAATAACATGCCTACCTTAAAATAAAACTTACCTACTTAAACTATAAACTAAATCTAAATAACTGCCCTTAACTTAACAAAATCATTAAAGGAAAAGATTAAAACTTTTTCAAGCCTTCTTTTCAGCAAGTTTAATACATTCACTCATATCGAGATTGTTGGCTAAGTGACTTTCAGCAGCTATTACTGACAATGAGTCTAATCTTTCCTCATTGTATTTCGGAGGAAAATCTTGATTTCCGATAATCTTGATTTTATGTTTCCAATTATTCCACGGGGCTCCGGTGTGGCAACCGGCGGGGTGTAGTTATGCCACTGATTTCACTAAAAACCAAAATTAGATTTATTAGATTTCACCAAAACTGCCGATACCGCTGCTTCCATGTGGATATTTTTTAGTTCTACGATATACAGTGCTAGTTCAATCATATCAATAACTATTTTTACATATTTATATTTCGTCAAAGGATTTAGTTTATGCGAAAATTCCAAAAAATTATCATACATTAAATATTATTAAAATTATATTATATTAAGTAATAAAGAAATGTCGCAAACATTATAACGGAAGTTAAAATCAGACCATTTAGAAATCTAATAAATAAATCATGAATTGCAAATTTGTCTGATTGAATTTTAATTTAAATATTCAGTAATGCTAATCACGTGAATATCAATTTCAGTATCGTCTGAAGCTATATAATCCTCGTAACTGCTTCTGCCTATCAGATAATTACTAAATTGAAGGGTTGCTTTATTAACTCAACAACATTCGTTATAAATAATTCATTATTAGTAATTGTTACTATGTAAATACTTACCTCACATTGTTAGCTATATAAGCGGTGCAAGGTTATTTGAATGTACTCAAGAGTAATTGCAGAGTTATTAATTATATATTAATTCATTTTTTATGCAGCATTAGAGTGTATTATAATATAGTTTTGCGCAATATAAACTTATGACGATATTCAATGGTCAGCTGGACGTTGGACTTTTACCTTTAAAGTCCGCATTTGGAAAAAGAAACCGATTTATGTATATGGAGCTTTATTCTCATCATTTCCAATGAAAGAAATATAGTACCTATCGAGAAAAATCTATATTTATTTATTATTTTCTACATTTATTATTGATGAAACTATTTCAATAATAATAATAATTAGTGCTTAAAGGGTTTTTCGGAAAAGTGTCACAAAAATAGTTTCTAATATAAAACGTCAACGTGATCAGTTGGCACCAGAGACAACCAAGAGACGCGCAAGCTCATCAGCAAATTTGTTCTTTTGTTCAAGAAAATAATAGATTTGACCTGTCCTTGTTCTTAAAATACAAGTTTCAATCAACGCATCTTTGTCTTACATTGATAAACGTAAACGCAGATGGAGCTACCAACGCTGCAAAACTGTCAGTAAAGTTGTGATGCCGCCATCTTAGGTTTGTTCCATTTCAGTGTTTGTTTACGTATTATTTTAACAATTTTAGAAGACATGTTGGACAATTTCTGCAATAAACAGAATATATCTGTGTTGATTACTCAAGCCATCGTGGACAGTGTTGATTTTTCGTGGCTTCTGTGTGATGAACATCGACAATCTATCATTAACGCAATAGTCCGAGCTGTATGGAAGATAGTAAGATAGGAATTCCATGGTGGTGTAAGAGGAAGAATCAAAAGAATCTACAGGATCGCAAAGATGCTAGGGCATCTAAGCGTAAGCTTAAAACTGTTCAGCACCGAGAGTTCCATACCTAATGTATATACATACCTACATAATTTTATGTACAATGTAAATAGTTCTTTGTGTTTGTGATTTTAAACCTGTTTTATGTTTTTCTATACCTGAAAAAATGTTTTTTGCCCCTTTTAAAGTAGTAACTTAGTCTAGAATGGAATAATTTAAAAAATGACATCATAAGTCCGTTACTTTTGGGACTTTCCTGTGTGGCAGAATGACCCCTGTAAGTCGTTTTTGTTTGTTTTTTATCAATAGATAATTTATTTTCATTGTTGTGTTTCATTTATTCGATACAAAATAAAATAAAATAATTATGGAAGTGGGATTCTGCGCGCGCTTTTTTAAAAATGCCAAATCAACCCGCGGGCCCTCTGCATATACGTTTCAATACAGTCGGCCAGTTTTATATTGGGAATACAAAATTTGCATGGACTTGCGCGTCTCTTGGTTGTCTCTGGTTGGCACACAAATACAAATACTGGGGATGTATGTTACGTTGCCATGGCAACATATCGCTACCTCACTATTACAAAGTTCTATGTGACATTTTTTAACAAATTTCAGATACAGTAGAACATTTAGATAAGGTAGAACAGTTCTTTATTTATTTCGTAAACTTTGGTTTTATGTTGAGAATGCAGCTTGGAAAAAATCAAGGTAGGAGCACCAAAAAGAACTGAACCTACTTTGAATTTCAACGGTGTATTTCGGACTTTTAACGAAAAATTACTTACAAAGTTCTATGTAGATACATATAACCCTGTAATGTATCCCTGTATTAGACATATCCTTTAATAAGATCCATGTTTCCTTGGCTTCGTACTGCAGAAAGAGAATACTATGAATCAATAGTTACAAAAGATCTTGCAAAATATTTTTGGTGGTGACGTCATTTTAACATATTATTATAATTAAGAGCAGATCCTAGTTCTATGTCAACACTATTTTCGTAAAATTTTTTGAAAGAGTTCACAATTTTATCATTAATCAATATTACTATTATAGTAATAGTATCTTACAATATACTATTCATGACAAAATTACTTTAGAAACAACATAGGTATGAGAAAATTTTTTTTTCTTAATATAATAAAGTATCCCACCTTCTGTAGGACAACTTAAACTTTTGAAGGTGGTTTTCTCCAAATGTCATATTTAGCACATAAAACCTTGTGATAGTGAGGTAGCGATATGTAAACTGTTATTTATTATTATTCACTGTTATAATTCACTGCGATACAGTTATAGACACTATAAATCTTCAATTAGGAAATATAATATTGCATTATTAATAAAAGGTCGTGGACAAAGATATATTACACGCCATTAACCTGAATAATGTCAACACAGAGGGTTTTGTCTGCCTTTCCGCAAAGATGATCAAAAGTCTGCATTCGCTATTTCTCTATATCGGGTATATATTGGTGTAGTTTTCTTTTATTGTTGGCCTCATATTTGGAAGTTAGAATTATTTTTAATTATGTGTTAATTATATGTTATGTTATATTATATACAATATATATATATATATATATATATATATATATATATATATATATATATATATATATATATATATATATATATATATATATATATATATATATATATATATATATATATATATATATATATATATATATATATATATATATATATATATATATATATATATATATATATATATATATATATATATATATATATATATATATATATATATATATATATATATATATATATATATACAATAATATGCGATCAGGAATACCTTCCAAAAATTTGGACATTGGACTCAATGATCAATTCTTGGGCCGTAAATATTTATTCTTGCTATACATAAATAATATGCCACAACATGTCAACACGATCTTATAATTGTGTGCCGATGATACCATGTTATAAACAGATGATGAATCCCATGTTGAGCTTATTTTGAAAATGAGTCTGCTATCTGAATAATTTACCGACTTGAGTGAGAGAAATTAGGAATAGGAATTGGTGTAGTTGAAAAATCAACGACATTTGTCCTAAAAAATTGTCCTGGAGAAATATATTAATGATGCACTCCCTATTCGGAATGTCAGGGTGGATAGATTGGAGAGCTAACTTAAAACATATGTAGGTATATAGAAAAACTCACCTTCGAGTCTAATCACAACAGTTTCACCAAGAGCGAAATAAAAAGAAATCTCGTCAATCGCGATGCCAGCATATGCAATAACGAAGAATCTATTACATCAGAATGGTTTTAAAGCAATACGCTTACCCAGACAAACTATTTGACGATGTTCTCGATGATTCGAAGCGAATGTATACTAGTGAAAAACAAACAAATCGAGAAAATTGGTTGCAGTTGCGATCTTTTACTATATCTCTAACTATATTATATCTTTTACTACACAAATACATTACAAGAGTTGTAATCAGCCTATTACGTGGGTTTGTAATTCCACGAGTGAGTAATGGCTTCACAACTTTTGTTGCTGTATACTCTCCATTTTCTATGACGCGAATTAAATATAAATTATTAAAAACAGATTCGTCACGACGACGGCATTTTTTATTTCTGCGGTGTTGTTTGCAAAAAATCTCTAATGTCAACTATGTACTTAAAAAGTGAATAATTATACAATTAATATACATATCTTAATGGCATCAATTACGTAAGTATTTTCGGAATGATTATTTTTCACAAAATACCTAATTACATACTTACGTCAGCATAATAATCAATTTAGTATATATTTTTAGAGCGTTGTAGTCCTCGAAGCCTCAAATTGTGATTTTCGTTTGCACTTTGAGACTAAAAGCTAAAACCAATTTTAGATGATTCCCCATCATTAGAACTATGAAAAACCCGAGGGCGTCAAAAAAAGTCCTGCACGGGGTGGCGGAACAGGATTCTGGAGCCTGATGGAAACTTATTCTTATTACAAAATACAATGGACACATTTTCCAAAGTGTTAGGGAAACATCTCCAAAAAATATTAACCATATTCTACGACCAATTTTGACACTTTTCTTCTCTCGATATATACTGCGTATTTCATGAGAAAGATGCTCGCAAAGTTTCCGGTAAACTGTTGGGTTTTTAATTTTACACGAAGGAAATTTTTCCCTATCGTGAGTTTTCACGGTAGGTTTGAGTTTGAACATTGAGGACACGGTGTTCAGCAGTTTCGGAGTCATCCGTTACCCTGGGTGTTCAGGGCAATTGTTTCGTCTAACGATGTCGATGTAAAAATGCGACGTTCCCAGAAGAAAATTGATTTTTCTCACTCAAAACTTTTCTTTACCGATTTTCCGTTAACACCATTCCAAAGAGCACCCTCGAAAACATAGGAGCAGGTGGGTCTCGTCAATTTATTCCTGTCGCAGAGGTTCGAAATGAACTACAAAACCCAGGATCGCTTGAGCATTCATGGGTTAACATCAGATATAGAACTATAATAAATTTGGCAGAAAATATTTTTTCTAACTTTTTGGGATGGTAAAAAATGAGAAAGGCTGGTTCTCATTTTCTTAGAACTGTGAATTTTTGCCAAGAAAAAATTAATTTAAAAAATTATTACAAAGAACTGGGGGCACTTGAAGCCACGGAATTATTTTCCTATAATCTTCCACATATAATGAATCATCCTGTCATGTTTCAAATTTAGATTGTTATTTTTTTAAATTTGCCAAATTTTTGTAAGGTCTTGTGAAAGTTTATGTGTAGGGGAAATTGGCATAAAATATTTTTTCGGCAATCACTTTCCAGATGCCGTAAAATCCTTTTCTGTCATTTCCGAAATTTATTGTAGGTATATTTGACGGATAAATTGATTTTAAGCAGTGATTACGCGTTCCCTTTAGCATGTGTTTAGAAATTCAGGTCGGCATATTACTTTCATTAGTCGATTACATTCAGCAATATTGCCGCAGCGCATTTAATAGATTCTTTGTCATAGATTGTCGCAGCGCATTTAATAGATTCTTTGTCATAGATTTACCACAAATATCTTAATGCATATCTGTGTTGCTTTATTGTTTTGTGAGTTGAATATTGGCAGTTCTGTGACGCTAGCCTTGGTCAAAGATCTATGGTCTAATTTCCTGGGGCGTTGGCCTCGCCGCGCGCCGCTTTCTTTTTAGCTGAATGCGTGAATGGCATATCTACAAGTGTTTCAATGTGTTAAGAGTTTAAGTGATTTTCTTGGTCAAATAACGTATTATGTACGTTCCGATAGAATGGGTTAGAAGACATTTTGTTTTCTTGAAACCGCGTGTTCATATTTTATTTTGCCTACTTTGTGTTTTCTAGAGCCTGCGTTGCGTTGAACTCTCTAGAGTTGATTGAGGAACACAGCTAAGCTATCCTTCGAAGCCGTTTTCCAACTACTTAGTAAGTTTTACCAGATATATATTCACTTAACCTAACTTTTTTTTACTTGTAACCAGACAAGTTTATCGATCTGTGTGAAAGGGCTTTCTTACCTTTCGGCCAGTGTAAGTCACACCACTTTTTACACTACCTATTTTTGGAACCACCTTTTTTTTACCACCTTTGGAACCACCTTGCTGAAGTCTATCGACCCCTGTACCGGCGCGGCTTTGAGTTACAGGAGAGATCCACCTTACTGGAAGACTCGTTTCATATCACAGATAAGCCTAGTTTTAAGTATAGTTTAAAAGGGGACACACCCTGTTAGATTGACTTGATATTACTAGTGTGCACGGTTAAGAATATAAAATTATTACGAGCCACGAGACCTCAGCTAACGTTTGACAAAGTGTCTATAGGTATCCCCCTGGTTACTCCCGCTCTTTAATCCAACCTATTTAGGTAGGCATTGCCTCACTATTTATATATATATATATATATATATATATATATATATATATATATATATATATATATATATATATATATATATATATATATATATATATATATATATATATATATATATATATATATATATATATATATTGATTGCGGAAAGGTCATCGTGCACTTTGACATTTAAACCGTTTTCTGTATAAGCTGTTTATGTATTGTATGCTGCGTTTCCAGGTTCATACTATACATAACTATACCGAAACTAACAACAAATAATATTTTTCCACAATTTGGATTTCACAACAAATATCCAAACTATTCGCGGAAAAACTATAATAGCTATTTAACTGTTTCCGTAAGTTAATTATTTACATCTAGTTTTAATAGTCATTTAATTCAGTAGCCAAATCCCACCGGACGATTCAAAAAATACAATATCAGCAGCACAGTGCATAGAAAACATCATCTTACTACTATATTTAAATAGTAACTTAAAGATAGCTCTGATAATAACTAAGGGGCAAAAGACGCCCGTCACGTAGAAATATCTAAACTATGCGCGGAAAAACTATAATAGCTATTTAACTGTTTCCGTAAGTTAATTAGTTAAATCTAGTTTTAATAGCCATTTAATTGAGTAGCCGAATCTTACCGGATGAGTCAGTGTAATTCAGTATTATGGTGTAACATCGCGTTATAACCCACATTCTCGAGATTGTTTTATTTTTAAAATTTTCTAACGCATAATAAATAAAAATATATGTTCACAATTAAGTATACATTTATATACCACCATAGGCAATATTATTAAGGTTATCTGAGCAGTTTTCACAGTAGTTATGTTGGTTTACTTTAGTTTTATCTAGTCTCTCGGAATAAATTTGTATAATTTTTACTTTGGAAAGGTTAACTATATGATCTATTAATATTTATGTAACCATTTTAGTTACTAGGAAATAAATTATTTTGACAAATATTTTCATTTTCTGGATTATGTGCCGCAAGCGACAAAGGTAACTTCTTCATACTTGTTCATCTTTTTGTCAAATATTTTGTCAAATATCTAATTAATTCTATATACAACTATCGCGTTATACTTGGGAAATGCTAGTGTAAAAGTTTATATATATTATGGTTAGGGGTAAGCCACGTGGTCTTGAAATTTAGCCAACTGAATTTGTGCAGTTGATACCTACTTATTTCATAATAATTTTCCTACTTAGATCAGAGCTAAATTAGATAATTAGATCATATGAAGTTAACATCAACCTCGAAAACGTTTAGATTTAGTACTAAGTTCGAACAGAACTAACTGATAAGCAGATTGATAGAAACGGTAATAAATACGGATTAACATCAGTGCGGAAAGAAGAACGTAAAGAAATATGTGCCTCTCAAAGGAAATGACAAACTGTCATGACCGAATATGAGAACCGGAATATAGGCCGAATATGAGAACACAAATCAAAACGAACCAGAGTATTCTATAGCGCAGCCATCTTGAATATTTATTTTGTCAAAAAAATCGTAATATGAAATAAAGATCGTGAAATTTCCGAGACAACGATTTTGAGCTGATTCTGACCATAAATAAAAAATGTCCACAATCCTGGAGCCGCCATCATGAATATTGATTGCGATAAAAATGTATTCAGACTCGAAAATTCTCAAGTTACCGATTTTGAGTTGATTCGGACCATAAATAGCAAAAATATCCACCATATTGGAGCCGCCATCTTGAATATTGATTTTGACAGAAAAATTGCTAGGAGCCCAAAATTGTCACCGACTATGAATTGTATCTGACCATAAATGGCAAAAATGTCCGCCATCTTCAAGCCGCTATATATTTATTTTGACAAAGAATTATCCCTATGATAATTTGATATGCCTATGAATGATATGATATCCCTATGAATGATCCCTAAGCGACCCTAAAATTCACGAGAAACAGATTTAGGGTCGATTCAGACCATAAATAGCAAACATGTCTGCTATCTTGAAGCCGCCATCTTGAATATTAATTCTATTTTGACAAAATTACTTGATCTATTACTACAAAAGCCGCGAGATGTAGATTTCGAGTCGCTTCTGACCATAATGGTAATATTCATCCTCGATTTTGAAATTTCATCGCTCTCATCAAGTCTCAAAATGTATTGCAAAAAATAATAAATTAAGGGACAAAAAAAATTGAAATAAAGTGCGGTAGTGATGTGGTTTTGAAACTAGATCATTCGGTCGCGGACCTACTCACAAACCCGCGGCGCTAAGTTCACTTTGGTACATTATGCTGCATGGTCATCTTGAGTTGTTACAAAGTTTCAGAACTGTGCGATGTGTTATTATTGACATTCATTTTTTATATTTGTCGGGACGCCACTGTGGAGGTGTGGGGGCATTTATTATTTAGATTTAGCCGTTGAATAAAGAGGCACAAGGCTTATGACAAAATGCGTGCATCAATGCATCAAATGCATCAATCTACATGGTTACCGCCCGGTATCTTCGAAATTAAGGCCTTAATAAAAAATCTTTATAGGGCAAAATATTCTAGTCCCTTCACGTTTCACCTTCCGTTATGTTATACACATGTTGTTATGTGCTTTACACTAGGGGGTTTTTAGGTTCTGAGATTTGTCAGTCTATCGAGAACTGTTGTTATAACAACGGTTCGACAATAATTTGACAGTTTAGAACAGCCTAACAGGTAAAAGAAACCTACCCAAATAATAGGTTATAGATATATTGACAAATTACGAAACCAAAAAGATGTTGTTACCTAATATATCTCAGAACCCGAATTGGTCACGCATTTCGCCATAAGCGTTGCGCCTCTTTATAATTTCTTCACTCGACGATTTAGCTCAAAAGCGATAGGGTTCCTTTACTCAAAAACGTTTCGTTCTTGATAGTGTGTAAACAAAAACTCGACATTTGGACAAACGGACGGATATTTTGAGTTGTTTAAATTTTGTTGAAAAAAAATTGGCGATTTTAGTTTTTCCCGGTTTTATAAAAGCGAATATATACAGGGTGTTTAAAAAAGAGGTAATATTTAAGGGGGTGATGGCCTAGGTCATTTTATAAAAAAAGTTCCTATAAACCGCAAAATCTTCGTGCCGATCTACAGGATGTTGAAGTTTAATTAAAAAAACAGTAAAAATTTAATTTCAGTAGTTTTTGTAATTTTTGGTAAGAAAATGGTGATACTTATTGTAAAATACTTGTTTTTGCCTTTGAATCAAACCCTTGAATTTGTAAAAAATATTTTTGTATGTTAAATGGACATGCATTATTATGGTTTTTATTTTTTTACTCAAAAACGGTGCATAGAGTGAACAAATCTGAGGATAGTTTTAGTTTAGGATCTTTATAATTGAACAAGGAATTCAAAAGTATTTTTTTTAGATAAACCAGCAGAGTCATATTTTGTCTATAAAAATAGCCGATGACGTGCTAATACGCGCGCCACTGGGCAGACTAAAAAATTTTTGCCTATTGCACAATATGCGTCTCCCATAGCTATTAATATGCCTACAATTTTATTATAATACCTCGAGCTCTTTTGGAGAAATATAATTTTTACTGTTTTTTATAATTAAACTTCAACATCCTATAGATCGGTTACCAAGCGTTTGGAACCTATGTTTGTAGGAACTTTTTTTATAAAATAACCTGAGTAATCACCTCCTTAAATATTGCTGCGCCTTTATAAACACCCTGTATAATTCCCGGTTTTCCGTAACCTATATACTCTTCGACTTACGCAACGAAGAGTCTATCAATCAATTCTTAAATGATGCTGTAAATTGTAGCTTAAAATATACTCATCATGCCCCCGATGTTCAAATATATTGAAAAACGAAGGAAAATATGGGATTAGATTCTGAAATGAAATGTATCTGTTCAGGTGTAATAAGCGGTGTTTGCAATTGTATTGGCATTTAAGTTGTTTGCAATTGTTTTAATTGTAATGGAGTAAAGTATTTTTCGATTTCTTAGCGAGACCATGAAAGATACTAGTAGTCATATTTTTTATCAGAAAGGTTTTCCATAAGTGTCCCATTTCTAATAATAGCCATATAAGAACTCACCTTGTAACACAGGACACCGTGTTGTTTCAATGCAAGCTCACCTCGCAATGCTGATGGTCTTGACTTTAAGAGTTGAATTATGTGCTGATATCCGACAGTACTAAACATAACTTGAATTAAGTTTAAAAAATTAAAATTCTTAAAACGCAAATAGGTATAAATGTATTCAAGAAAAACATATATTGTCACATTAGAATTTAATTTATTATCCAAATACTGGTAAGCTATTCATTTAGGATTAGTACAATATGGCAATGGGAATTCTAGAATTGTTAAGTAACAATAGTAATAATAGTAACGGTAGGAGGCCCTAGGGCGAAAAAAATGGTTACCTTGAATGGTTAAAATTTTGATCACCTATATCTCAGGGACAGAATGACCTAGGATAAAAATTCTTTCACAGTTTTTGTAATATCTATAAAACTAAACGAGATATCGTTACCTAAAGATAATATTAGGTTTTTTATATTTATCGATTATTTTGACAACAAAGCAAAAAATAAAAAAAAATGTTTCAAATAATGCATTTCACATTTTTCAGCATTATGGAAAGTTAAAAAAGCTTTCCATAAAGGTATAGTTTGTAACATCGAAATATGAAACATAAAAACCCGAGCAAAAAACCCTCATTATATCGATCTCGTCACACGTGCTACCGCATTTTTAACAGCGTTGTCAAGTATTACCGATTTCCAGGAATTTAAGGAAAAACAAATGATTTTATATACATCACATTATGACATTATCATATATAGTATAACAAAATATTGATTACACTATATACCTTTCGTCGTATCATAAAACAATTGGATGGTGAATGTGATGCAGAATAAGAATGTTTCCCATTAAAATATTACGGATCCATTTTCACATCGGCATCATTGGCATTCATCTGGTTTATAAATTGCCTAATACCATCGAATGTTATTCAAAATTAAGCAATTTCTTCCCACCACTTACTATTATCTTCTGAAGTCCTATCTAAGCGATAGAGAATTCAATGTTAGAAGCAATGAGGTGATAATCCAATACCTTCCCAATAAAATCTGGGGTCCCCCAAGGCAGTGTCATTGGACCTCTACTATACCTCACACCTATTGGACTCCTATTACCATCGGACCTCTATTATACACGGCAGACATGGCTCCATAAATGGAAAATTAAGATCAACGAGACTAAATCCGTCCAAGTGAACTTTACACTTAGAAGAGAACAGTGTTCACAAGTTAATTTGAATAATGTAAATATACCTCAATCTCCGAGCATAAAATACCTTGGTATTCACCTGGATACTAGACTCACTTGGAAAGATCACGTAGTCAAGAAACGCAAACAAATAGACCTAAAAATAAAAGATTTATATTGGTTGATCGGAAGAAATTCCAGCCTATCCTTGGAAAACAAAACTCTCCTCTACAAGTCAATAATTAAACTTATTTGGGTGTATGGAATCGAACTCTGGGGATGTGCTAGCAATTCAAACATATCTATAATCCAGAGAAGCCAGTCTAAATTACTCCGAACAAAAACAAACGCACCATGGTATGTATGTAATCAAACGTTACACACAGATCTGAAAGTGTCTTATGTCATAGATGTCACCAAAGATAGAAGTATCCAACACCACAAAAAGGTAGAACATCACTCAAACGCCAGATGACTGGCCAGCTGACCTGAACGAGGACTAGAGGGGACCTGCCATTGGAGAAGTGCCCCATCACGCCATTAAAGAGCATCACAGCTCTTACTCCAGCACGTTGACTTAAAGCAAATAAAAAAACTACCATCGAAAGTTTTGTGGTAAAGTGGGATCAACAACAATTCTTGAAATAGAAGTAATACAGTTATTCTTTAATTTAGTGTCTCTATTGAATATATAATTGTATTAACTATTAGATCCTATTCGTACATCAAACTCCGCAGGCTGCCTACAGGTAATTGTGTTACGATCATGATTCTTATTATTGGCTCCCTCGGAGGTATTCGGCAGTCACTGATGCTCTCTGAATTAAAAATCATACCGGTGCTGCATACAGTCAATTGTTACAGAAGTCATGCCGTCATACTTCTTTCGTCGCATCTACTCAAGGCACATGAGTTACGGCTATAATGATCACTCACCCCACAGACGTGGAGTGGTCATTGTGTATCGAGGCTGGCAGTAGTACTGAAAAAATATATTAAGAATATTAATAATTGGTGGCAGTTGGTTCAATTCCCCACTTGTGCGAAATAAATTTTCAACAATTTATCCGCAAGATCTAACAAATGGTTTTCCAGGTTTCCCTCATTTTTGCACTGAGTGGTGTTTATAATTTACCAACATAAGTCGCTGCACATGCGGTATCGGGACGACAAATATTAATATGCCGCACAAATAATATGTGGTTAGAATGACGGGTAGTGATATTATTATATATATTAATATAATAGTTTTCACCGTATTTGCTGGAATTCTGCAATATATATGAGTGCCTTAAGTATGCTCTTCGCACGTATATCGTACTATATTTTTATCTTGTATTAAAAACAGAATTAAATAGATTAACTGATAATTTTTTTTTTCGATGAATGACGTCGCCGACAGATTCTTTGTGTTCTTAAATTTTTAGAAATTACTTCTCGCACTCGTATGTTAAAAGTATCACAAAAGTATTACGTTTCATTTTTTATACATGAATGGGAAAAATAAACTTTGTTGCAACTAGTAGAAGTATTTAAGACACAACGATGAAATTATGCAAATTAATTAAATTAAAACTAATTAAATTGTTTTGTTTGTTGCATTTTTTTGAATTTTTTGCCTCGTAAACAATTTGAGAACTGCTCCTTTATTTGAAGCTCCATGCCATGGTTCAGAGCATGTCTTTATAATAGGTGTAGGTATCCCACACATGTTCCATTGGATTCAAATCGGGGGATTGCGCCAGCCAGTAATACTGCAATATTGTGCTCGTCCGAAAGAATTTTGACGGTTCTCGCAACATGTTGTCGAGTATTTTCATGCCTAAGTAAGAACTGTCCCCCAACTTGTTTGGTCTGCGGAAGACCGGTAACGGTCCCGATATTCGTTGGCTGTTAAAAAGCCTTCCACAAAAATGCATGAGGTCAGTTCTACGGTCGATACCAACATCAGCCCAAACCATCACATTCCCCCCCTATTGGTACCCATTACATAATTTCACGACTAAGATGCCGTCTTTCCATCTTTATTAATTGTAGAACACTATAAAACTCAACCTACCCAGGCAAACATAAACTAAATGATTGTAAAACGTATTGACAGCACAAGCAACAACTCGTTACAATGTCATCAATTGACTTATTTTAAGAAAACAATTTAAGATAAACATCGCGATCTAGATCACAAGGTTGCCACATTAAAGCTCGGCTTGCTATATTTACAAAAAAAATGAATAACGTACGCAAATATACTTTTTGTTTGCCCCTTAGACCATTCTGATGTGTTTAGATATACCTATGGTTAGTATAATAATTATCTTAATTAAGTTGCTTTGTAGTAATTATAAATTCACTAAACCAGTTATAATTAATGGATTGTTCGCTGGAATATGAATTCTGCTTGTATTTCTGATGTACTAAATAATATATAAAAAATAAATAGGTACATAAAAGTACCAAGACCTATAGTGAGAGACCAAGACCTAATTGCGTTCAATATGCGATGGGTGTCTGTAGTAATTAATTATTATGGTCCTATATTTCCAGTAATTGCATATTTATAATTAAATACCCGTAATATGAAATACACTTGTGTGTTTTGTAGGACGCCAGGGAGCCACGAAACTGTACTGAAACCACGTATAGGAGAACCTGTGACATCGGAAAATGAATGCTAATATAGCTAATATGCTACTCTAGCTGTTTTATTATAGGATTTTTAATATCAGACACATAGAAAGCAGCAATTATCTGCTATGATGACGGAAACGTGCCTAGAAATCGAACGTTATACATGTATCGGGCCTAGGTCGAATCTTTTTTCAGTTTAGTTTTTCTCCTCTAATTTTTAGAGAAATGTTTTAAAAAGAGTACCGGAGGCGCCGGGCATATCCCAGAATCTGTTAGACAACGCCACCGCAACCGACTCGACTGTTGATATATTATGATGCTCTCATAAATATCCGCCGTGTTTTCATAAATATCAGACGCGGCTTGGTTTAGTTATGGGGTTCAGGTGCATCTATCGCTCATGCGATACTTTCACCTGGTTATATTTTCGATGTCGTCTCTTATAACTCGAGGCTTGTCCTCTGATGGGATTTTTGTTATTAATTTGGTTGATATGTTGTAGGAAGTGTAAGAAAGGGAAGGAATAAAGGATAGATGTACTATTTTACGTTAGTTTGTTAATTTTTTTACGTCTTTTTGTTGTCCATTTTAACTTAATTCTTAACTTTTTTTTTATTTTTTATAATTGTTTATTTTTCTTTTATTTTTATTATTTTTGCCTTATTTTGTAAGTATTTTTGTAACGTATTGATTTTTGGTTTATTTTTTGCTATTTTTGTTGTTTATTTTAGTTTAGTTTGTTTCTTTTTTTTTGTGTGAGGGTGGTGGGAGTCAGGGGGTAAACATGTAGTTAAGGGATGGATATTTTTGGGGAGGTGACAAATTGCCGATGATACTTTGTAGGATGAGGTTGAGATGGTGGGTGAGTCAGATGGTAAAATGGGGTGATAGTGTTTTATGGATTCGGCTATGACGGGAGTTCCAGTAAGGTTTTGAAGTGTCTCACAAATATATACATCGTATAGGGATTCGGTATATAGTACGAGAACGAATCGCCATTTTAGTTCCCAAACGGTAGCGGCGAATTTCAAATAACAATAAAAAAAATATCCTCTTTCTGGAAATACTGAAGCACTGAATATAAATTTCGAGTCTTCCAATTAATATCCCATTTCAAAGATAACTGGAACATTTTCCGGGCTTAAATGATCCCCCTTTTACAAAGTATACAAGAATGCACCATAATTACACACATATTGTTCACCTAAATCGCAATAAATAGAGATTCGTAGCACAAGCTGTTTTAAATAACATTTTAGTACGCAGATTTGCTAAGGTAATTTTATTAGCAAATAATAATAGTGTGGGAGAACTTTGGCATTTACATTCTTATTTTTTAATCAGTATTGTGGAAATTGTGCAAATCAGCATTATGCATAGACTTAAAAATGAAACATACTTATTTACAAAAAAAATCTTTTTTGTAAATAAGTATTCCATCACTAATAACGATTCCATCAATAAGTAAAATTTCCATCACAGGCTTCTAGTCGCGTCATACCTATAATACCCACTATAACTATGGCTATCCCCCCCTCCACGTGAGGTGGTTAAGATATAACGTGATTTTCGGCGGGCTCTGAGGCTCGCTTTGTGGAGCTTGTGCTTATACTTATTCAGTTTTCAACTTCGCCGGGGCGGCGGTTTATTATATATTATTTATGTGATTGTTTCAGTGTTAATATTTATTATTTATGTTTTGAATTTCTCATGGTTGCTACTACCGAATGTTATTTCTTGGTTATTCTCGAGATTAGGTAACTGGTAGGGTTTTTAACGCTTTACGGACAACGCAGATAATAATTTAAAGTAAATAGAATACCAACTTCCTTACAACAAAACAAAAGGTGATATTAAATTAATCCATAATTTAAAATGTAATATATATTATCGATATAGGTAATAATAAATCCCTCTCAAGATATTGTTTTATCTCTACTTGAAACGCCTTCTTCAAGACGCAATGAAGTAGAAAAGCGTACCTAAATTTTGAATAGTCGGCCAACCCCAAAAACAACGACAATTGAAGGAAAAGAGAAGAGGCCGGGAAGTTTCGCGAACATTCCAATCTTCGTGGTATGATAATAATTGTGAACCTGGCAGCCAAAACCTAGCAGCTATGACGCCGAAGATAGCCGATAGAAGGCGCATAGGCGTGCGGGCACGCGTGCGCTTTAAGTGATCCGATACAGATGACAGATATCGGTACTAACCTTGTATCATGGCCATCATGGGTACTAATAACCCATTTGAGTATTTCTTGGGATTTGTGTGAGTTATTATTATATATTAAGGCACACTCCATGAATAATTAATATTAATAATTATTCTGTCACTATCTAGCATAGATTAAGTGAATCTATGCTAATAATAGAAGTAGGTAGGTACTGTATAATATTTATGGCTGAAATAAACTTGGTGGTGGGTATAAACTTCACCTATAGAAAAAAATATGTAATCTAGATATATTTATACCAAAATTTTATTAGTTAGCGTCGAAGGGAGTGAAAACTGGGCAACTATAATTATTGTAATAATGATGTTTTCCGACCAAAGTAATCGAAGTATCAACATCAGAATGGCAAAAAATAATGACAAATATGTCACAGTCATCCCTTGAACAAATATCAACATCGGAATAGCAAAAATGGAAAAAGTCGTGTTCAAAAAATGGTTTTAGGGACTAAATTTTATTTCTTTACGAACACTAGGTATTTTGTGTACTATTATCGAACAAAGCTTAATGACTATCTCACAAAAAACTGGATGACATATATCCATAAGTAAACAATGCAGATATGCATTGTCTTCATGGCTGTCTTGATATGTTTTTGTGTTATACTTGACACCCGTGATATGGTCAGTAATAGTAATATAGTAATGATAATAGTTATAGGTTTCATTATTATCTCACGATAGGTGGTGACTATAAAACAAGTACATATATTTTAATTAAAAAACTAAAGATTTTTTTTGGTCTTGAAATATATCTATACATACAGTGTCCGGAACCATATGGGTTTTTTTCTTATTATTGGACTTTGTCATAAATTTTTGCTAACAATCACTTCTGCTTCCAAAATAACTTGAAAGTTGACAGCTATCATCTGGCAGCTGTAAAATTTGTGCTTTTGCAAAAAAATCTTAAATAAAATGGTCTTAATTGGTAATATTTCGAAAAATGTCACTAACAAATTATGTTCCTAATAATATTTTACGCCTATGTGCCGATTTTGAGCGAAACCTTTTGATATCTAATACATTTTATATTTTTGAAGTTTTTGATTCCGTAATTAACTGATCTGAAAACATTTAAAACGTTTCAGTATAAAGTCTGCCATTGCAATGCATACTATGTTAATTAATATTCGTAGGTGTCGTTGGTTTTGAAGATTATTGGCATTCTTAATCGAAAAAAAGGTACTGTCTGGATTATTTTCCAATTTCCACAAAAAGTACCCATTAAAAAATAGCTAAATTGTAATTAAAAACATTTTTATACTAACAAAATATTTTTTAACAAAAAACAATTAAAAAACAATTAGTTAGATTTTAGTTAGTGTGATTTTAGTTAGATTCAATTAGCTAAGGGAGTGAATTAAAAACTTCGAAAGTATAAATTTGTTGTATATCAAAATAATTCGCTTAAAATCGGCATATAGGCGTAAAATGTCATTAGGAATATAATATCTTAGTGACGTTTTTCGAAATATAAACAATTAATACTATTTTCTTAAGATTTTTTGGGAATACACAAATTTGACAGTTGTCAGATGTTAGCTGTTAACTTTGAATTGGTACATTTTAAGTTATTTTGGAAGCAGAAGTCAAACTCTAATAGTAAAAAAAATCCAATATGGTTCCAACTTTATGGCGGATTCAGGCGGAGGACACTGTATATGTAGTACTTGGAAAGACCTTTAACAGCACTGTTACTTTAATATTGCATTATAACTAGAGATACAATGCAAAAACGGTGGGCCGCTCAAACTTTTGAGAAAAAAATGAGCGCTAAAACCCCCAGCCATTCCCACCAGAATGGATATTGTCCGTTATCCCTTTACAAATTACTTTATTTTAGTATTACTCATGTAATCCAAAAGTTTGGCTGGCTTAGAATGCATGTTTTTCGAAGAAAATATGATGAAAATAAACGTTTTAAAATAACTGTAAAACTAAAATAGATACGTAAAAATTATATAGTACAAAAATGCAGGTTTTTTCTTGACAAAAATTTTGGATATTTTTTTATTTATGTAGGATCAAAATTAACGGAGATATAACTGTTAGAAATTAACATGATAATGTGTGGACCACCCCTCCCGAGCCCTTTAACCCGTTACCTTTTGAATATGAAGGGTTTGGACATATTGGCAATGTATATGATCTTGTAGCTTTTGAAATTACCTATAAAATGGTTGTTGAATGGACGTTGTCCCTTCAAAATTAAGGGAGTTATTTATAGTAAAGAAAAACAATCGCATTTTCTCGGATCATATTTTTCTCCACCACATAATTTTGGAGTTAATAGTAATAATGATTGATCATATGTGCATGTATCGTGTAGATACATACATAAATGTCAAATTTTTGCAATATGTTCGTTTATTTATTTTTATTAATTTAGGCATAGCGGGTGGTTTTTAAGGGTGGAAAATTTGCAACACATCGTAAATCATATTAGAGAACATGAAAGAAGCTATATTCTGCATAATTAAATAAGATGTGATTCCATAAAATGCTTGGTAGTTTTTATGCGTTAAAAGCAGAACACAAGTCCAAGTTAATGCCAAATTTTTATGAAAGTCGATGAGATTCAAAAAATTCGGAGGTACTTATAGCTTAATTTTACTTCCAATAACTGCACTATTGTGACTAGTTTCATTGCCCCCAAAGATGAGTTGGTATTTATGAAACAAAAAGGGATCATCATCAGGGTGTCAGATTGTATGTTATGAACCCTGAGGTTTGTTTTTACCTTTATTGAACTTGTAACTATCTACTATTGCCCACAACTGTATTTGCACAAGCATGGCATTTACTTTTTTTTAAAGTTATGTGCTATGTATCATGGCCTATGTACTATGGACCTCAGGGCCTCGAAACAGTTATAATCAGGTTTCTCTCCCCCAAAAACATAGATCTACCACCCAAAAATGATCTCACTACGACAACTGAAACGGAATTAATAGTCCAAAATAACATTAGGTCTCAAACCCCAGATTCAGACCATATTCAGAATGGGAATGGGATTTTCCCATTCTGAATATGGTCCTTAGGTCCCTACTGACATGAGAGAAAAGAGAAATCACTATTAACCGCTTGTGCACATCTTACAGCAATGCACCGGACTATTACAGCATATATTATGTGCTTTGAAATATTTTATATAAATTTGATGTCATCATTGTTATCTTTAAAAAAACTGTAGTGATGCGTCCTAGTGTGCAAAACTGTCAAGTGTCCCTCTTAGCAACACCAAACAACATTCACATAATTATGGAAAACTATGCTAAATATAATGTGACTGCATGTAGCTAAACCTTAGCAAACAAATCTATTAATAACTTTTTTGAAATATATTGACATATGGGTTTATGCTACAATTAACGTAAAATATACGAAGATCATAAATATTATATTATATTCATTATATTGGATTATGAAAAGGAATCGGTAGTGACTTCACTTTCTCTCCAAATTCACGCTATGATTTCGTCTAACCGTAGAGTGTTTTTTTTTAATTAATTTTAAACCATTATTCAGCAGATACTATTGTTCTGACTTATGCTTCTTTTAACCTAAGGCTGATTTGCTTTGATATGTCCTAAGCCGATTTATTGTTGTTTTACAGAAACGCAAGTCATTTATATTACAAAAATACCAGTGGATTATTTTATAAAACAAAATAATTATGATCCTCCTCCCTTTAAAATGTCGCTTCAACAGGAAAATATATCGTATAGGTAATTAAAATAGTTTCCAATAAGCATGAGTGTCCATCCGTACATTTTTGGGACTTTTGTAGTTTTATTTTTGTGCTGTTTTTTTCCATGTGATGATATAGATTATAATTTCCCAGGAAGACAAAGTTTGTACCAAACTGAAAAAATTTTGCCAGGAACATCTCAATAAACACCTGCTTCAACTCCTCCGGGCATTTTTTCTTGCTTGTTTATATTTAAGTACTTAGTGGACTTTGGAATGTCCTGAAATACGTTGACTATAATAATGCAAGCCAATAACAAAAGCTAGCTTTTTTCCGGCACTAAAGTAAACACAAGAATGTCCTTGATTGCATTTACTGCATAGATACAACAGCTGTATAGCATTATATTAGTCATCGGTCAAGCGAAAACGAGTTGTATCTTGCAATTGAGTTGCTTGTTGCATATTATAATGTTTTAGGGGGATTACCATTTTCTGCGATTTCAATAGTTTAAGAAATTAATATAAGATTAATTGAACGTCATCTGTGGCAAGTGTAGTATTGCCTAAATACTCTATCGGGACATATTTTTGATAACACAATGTATTTGTTATCATAATATAGACAAGGGATATTCTTCATTATTCATTATTCCTTTAAGGGAGAAAGATAAATAATCGATATTATATTTCCGATTGCAGGAATGAAGTAAATATGCAATAATTACTGACATTTGAGAGCAGATATCTCAAAAACGGTGAGTCATCGTGGAAAAATAATAATTATGTATACAATTTTATGCTTTCATTTCAATGGAATGAACTTTTCGCTAGGGACAGTAAAGGGATCTTTCTTTCCCCCCCTGTAGCCTACGGGCTACAACAGGGACTTTTAACACGTGAAGCAAATGTGTAGCGTGTCTCAGTAGACTCAGTGCAGGGGCGGATTCAGCCTGATATAAAGAGGGGGCCGGGATTTTTTTCGGATTTCAAGGTCACTGTGATTAAAACGAATGCTGAATATTATTTTACAACATAAAATAAGTAAACTATTAATGTTTAATGGTAAATAATATTAATGTTTGTTTAATGACTTCAAATAAAAAATACTTTCGGACGGCCGAACAAAGGGGGAGCGGGCGAACGCTCACCCACCCCTGTATCTGCGACTGACTCATTGTACTCAGGAAACCTAGTAGTTGTCAATTAAAATATCTAGCCAGCATTGTAAACGTCAGACCAAATGCCACACCTCAAAAATTTATAAAATTCTGTTATATTATGCTGCATAGCCATAACCTTTCTGGTCGTGTTAGAAAAGTTTATTTTTTTAACTTATTTTTACATGCTTTGCAACAAGTTATATAAAATAATCCAGTCAGTATAAGACAAAAAAGACTAACCGTCCACATCGTGTATGCGTCTTTTTTTCAGCCTGTTATCGGTTTCTTTCTTCGATTTCTTCTTCGTCTATGTCAATGCTGTCTTTCGAGGGCTCGGCGTTTTCAGACAGCCCTATGCACAATGTGCAGATCAGGGCGCAATGTAGTCGTAACTTCCAGCCTTTTTTACCTTTATTATTATTTGAAAATAACAATTACTGGTTAGAAATGATTGTTCCTCTACAAGACTTTGATAAATTTCAGTTTCCCCTGATTAAACAAGCCAAGAGTCGTATCACAACAATTGATGAGACAGTCGAAATACCAATTTTCAGCTAGCCCTTGGGTCCGAACAGTTGGCCGAAGAGAAATACCCAAATAATGAAAATTGTAGAAACTTTTATGGGATTTAATTTCGAATAAGAAGGTTATTTACGAAAAGTTGATAGTTTCCGAGTTATAAGCAAAAAATAGCCAAAAATATATTTTTTTAAATATTTTCTCAAATTTTTTATAATGTTGCGTCACAAAATTTTATTAGTATACCTCAGATTCGGATCCAGCACCCCAAAAACGCATAAAATTAAAAAAATAATTACCAAAAACTTTCCTGTTATGGGCCCTTTTGAGTACATATTGACTCTATTATTTATTGTCAATGCAGTACATCTCTGTCAATGTCTGTATACCAAATTATATTCAGATATGTAGTACAACATGTTTTTAATTCACTTTCACTTCTACGATATTTTACATGAACGCATGGGCGAACGCTCCCGCACCCCTGTATCTGCGACTGACTCATTGTACTCAGGAAACCTAGTAGTTGTCAATTAAAATATCTAGCCAGCATTGTAAACGTCAGACCAAATGTCACACCTCAAAAATTTATAAAATTCTGTTTTATTATGCTGCATAGCCATAACCTTTCTGGTCGTGTTAGAAAAGTTTATTTTTTTAACTTATTTTTACATGCTTTGCAACAAGTTATATAAAATAATCGAGTCAGTATAAGACAAAAAAGACTAACCGTCCACATCGTGTAAGCGTCTTTTTTCAGCCTGTTATCGGTTTCTTTCTTCGATTTCTTCTTCGTCTATGTCAATGCTGTCTTTCGAGGGCTCGGAGTTTTCACACAGCCTTATGCACAATGTGCAGATCAGGGCGCAATGTAGTCGTAACTTCCAGCCTTTTTTACCTTTATTATTATTTGAAAATAACAATTACTGGTTAGAAATGATTGTTCCTCTACAAGACTTTGATAAATTTCAGTTTCCCCTGATTAAACAAACCAAAAGTCGTATCACAACAATTGATGAGACAGTCGAAATACCAATTTTCAGTTAGCCCTTGGGCCCGGACAGTTGGTCGAAGAGAAATACCCAAATAATGAAAATTGTAGAAACTTTTATGGGATTTAATTTCGAATAAGAAGGTTATTTACGAAAAGTTGATAGTTTCCGAGTTATAAGCAAAAAAATCGCCAAAAATATATTTTTTTAATATTTTCTCAAATTTTTTATAATGTTGCGTCACAAAATTTTATTAGCATACCTCAGATTCGGATCCAGCACCCCAAAAACGCATAAAATTAAAAAAATAATTACCAAAAACTTTCCTGTTATGGGTCCTTTTGAGCACATATTGACTCTATTATTTATTGTCAATGCAGTACAGCTCTGTCAATGTCTGTATACCAAATTATATATATTCAGATATGTAGTACAACATGTTTTTAATTCACTTTCACTTCTACGATATTTTACATGAATTTTGTCGCCATAGTTCATTATGAATGTTCTTTGTCCCAAGTGACATGGACTAGGCTTGGAGTTCTCCAAGCCTAGGTTGGAACCGTAGACAACAGACTACGGAAATTCCACAGGTGAAATGAACTATACGTAATTTCCACTTATATTAAAAACATATTTAACCTCGTTGTACTAGGTTGTATTCTGGCCTCCCAAATATGAAATCCATGTAATCGTGAAGGTTCGTGTATTTCTCAGAAATTTCATGTCCTTTGATCCCAGGTGACATTTTTCCAGAGATAGCCAAGCATAGTTTGGAACCTGTTGACGACGAAAACCACAGGTGGCTATGAAGTCTACGTAATGTGCACTTATATGGAAATCATATACAGGGTACTTTCAAAATAAGTAGCACAAATGGTACCCGTAAATCTACAGCTAAAAATAACACGTTTTGCATAAAAATGACCCCATACGAGATACAGCCCTGAAAAAATTCCAAAAAAATATCGAATAGCGGTTTAATTTGAAAACAAAAAAAGGTAAAATAGTCAAATTTTACACACACTTTCTACTAATGCATGTGCAACTTATCAAGAATTTTTTGAAAATATCTGCCGCTTACAGGGGGTTGAAATAGGAATCGCTTAAGTTATTTCTTGCTACAACTTATTTGTTTGACAAATATTGTATTTCAAAAATACGCATCAGATACCATGGTTTATTTTGCAAATTTTACCTCTGACTTTTTTGCTTGAAAACTAACCGTTTATTAATAAAAAAAATAATTACCATTCTCATTACAACACACGTTTGTAGCTCAAAAATATTTAAGTAGGTAGCTGTTGTTAATGTTGTTGATAAGTTGCACATGAATTAGTAGAAAATTAATGTAAAATTTGACTGCAGCTATTCCATATTTTTTTCGAAAATTTTGAAAGGTTGTATATCGTAAGGGATGAACATTTTTCTTTTAACTGTAGACTCACGGGTACCAATTTTTCTATCTATTTTAAAAACATCCTGTATATCCTCGCTCTACTAAATTGTGAGTTATGGCCGTCCAAAATTATGAAGTCGATGTGTTCGTGAAGGTTCGTGTATTTTAAAATTTCTCAGAAATCTCTACTTACTCTCTTTAATTTTGCTCTTTAAATTCAATATAAAACAACAATCCACACAAACAATATTTCTGGGAACTATTTTTAAAGACATTTCAGCTCCAATCTAGCCTTACCACTTAATAATGCGATAATGCGTTTACCAAAAAATAACACATTCCTTGATTGAAATAAGTTTTCAATATGACTTAAGAGACACTTAAAAATAAGCCCATAATCGTTGCAATGCCATATTTTTATGTATGCATGTTTGCGCCTCTCAAATTGTGATAAATTCAGCATACCAAATTTGGCTATGTGTTAAATAATTACATATACACATTGAGGAAAATATTAGTTATATCAACTAAACGTTTACAGTCCAATGACCAAGGTATTTATAGTGTACGGCAAGTTGCGTAACTATGAAGTAAATAACAAAACATAATCACTAAGGAAAACGAGGACAACATAGTAAATGAAAATAATAATTATAATGCGATATACCTACATGTAAATCGTTGGAAACGCTTGTTTAAATTTAATATTATGTTTAGAGACTGACAATGATTTTAGTGGCTAAAGAAGTTAGCAGTAAACAAAGTTGTTTACAGAGTAGGTATAAGATTTATGTTAGTTTTAACATTAAATTAAAAACACTATGTACCTACCCATGATACTAAGACTACAAGATATGCTAACGCGCATGCGATCCCCTATCCCTCTGCTGACGTCATTCCGTGACTAATTTCAAATATTCAAATTTGACACATCTTTAAAAATACATTATTTTAAAGTTTAAATACATTATTTTATAAGTTTAAATACGTTATTTTAATTATTTTGGTCATTTGTGATTGTGATAAACAATGGTTTACTGTGCAATGAAGTACCAGTAACAATAATTAAAAAAGTAAAAATTCTTCCAGTACATATCGATACTTTAGTTTCCAACTGCAGCAGAGATTTGCAAATTATGCTACCAAACGCATGATTTCAATATTAAAAATGCTAGAATATGTTGCATTTTTCTGATTATGATTTTCATGTTAAAGAAAAATTATTGGAATTGCCCAAATAAGTGAAAGTTGAAAGATAATGCTGTACCTTCACGTCCTTGCCTTTTACTTTTTTCTTTAATTATGGATGACATAATTATATTAATAAATAATTAAGAGTATGAAATATATATATACGTTATAAACGAAAATCTTTTTAGCTAAAGGCTAAAGATGCAAATAAAACTTAGGTTATGGTTATGTCAAAACTTATCTTTCGTGCGGATATGTGTACATGCTAAATTGATGCCTGCTCTAAATAGTAAAAAAACTGCACTATGTACGAATAATAATTATTGTACGAATTTAATCAGCAATATAAATTTGACACTAGAAAATCCAAAAACCAAACAAACAACATCCGTCATCTGCAAAATCAGAACAGCAACACGACACGGGAACAAAATATAAAATAACCGAAGCTAAATTGGCGCGTATGTTTAAAGGAAATGGTGAATAGTATTAGTTATTTTGTGACGGTTTTGATAATTAATTATATAAAATAAACTAATGTATATTTATGTCTATATTTTAGTAATTTTTATATATAAGGTATTTACCCGTTCACTTGCTTTAACTGTAAAGACCCCGTGCAGTTATAGAAAAGTAAAGGTCTAATGCCGTAATTACTAATTAATGTACAGGTTCTTTACAAACAATCCTTCTCCTAAGTGCCATTCCAGTTCAAGGATTATAGACGTGGATTATTCCAGTTCGTGCCGTAGTAGACCTTTAACGGCAAAGTACCAGCTCCCAGCGTCCCAGCTCTGCGACACCAGCTATTTGCCAGTGTTCGGGGTACAGGCCCTTTAATGAGTGGGAATATCATGTTGGTTGGGTTGTCTTGTTCTTTTTTGTATGTACCTACATATAAAGGGCATTTAATAACTTGGGAGATTATTTTTAATTCATGATAATGTGTTATGCTAAAAGTAAATGCTTTACAAAGAATAAACCCAATGAAAGTGCTTTAATAACTGAGACAAATTAAAATATAAAATGTTTATCAAGTTCGTATACACCCTGTATACTTAAACAATATCCAAAATAGTTATATTGTAAATTGGGTTAAATTATCCTCACCTGATTCCCCGCGGGTTCTCACAAAGAGGTTCACTTTGGTACTTGCACATCGGTACTTTCTCGTGGGCAGGTTACGATAACGGGAGCATGCAAATAAATATAACAATTACTGATCTGTTAGCATTGGAACAATCTAAAGTACTCACCGAGGGTCTCCACCCCCTCGCCATCAGTTCGTCCAGTGTCATATGGTTGGAGTCTACGTTGCATTTATTAATTCTATTACTTAATGATGAATTCTTCGACAACTAGCTAGCGCCACCCTGAAATAAATTGAGGCTTCCCCGAACGCCCACCCCATTGGGGTTGGCATTCCAATGACCGGATCGGGGGCACCTAATGAGGTTACCCTCTCCACCTGCATCACGTCATTCGAGCAGCCCACAACACCCCCAAGTTGTGAGTGATCGCGCTCGAAGGAACCACGGTCTCATGCCGGGCAACAGTGCACTAGGGGTGAATTATTATATGTAACATACTCGTTTTCACATTATGTATAATACTCTTTTTCTGGTCTATATCGCACAAAACGTGCATTCATGCGAGCACTCACATACTAACTGCCTAATGCTTTTCTCTCTCCGTGCATCGTCCTGCCCAAGCATAACATTACTCATTTCTTTCAGCTATTTGGTGACCTAATGAAATGATCTTACATACAAGGTGTCAAGCATTAAATCGAAACAAGTGTGTTTGAAGTTTTAAAGATTATTTAATAATGCCATTTTGTGGTAAACAATATATAATATACAATCTATAATAAAATGGAAAAAATACTCTCTTACAATATCGAGTCGAATCATAACGAAACTTTATAATAAAACCGTGTAAAAAGCTTTCGTATCCATATATCGCCATACATTTTTGTCACGGGGTGACGTCATGCGCAAGTTTGTTCAAAACTATTGACTGATAAATCTTCGGCTTTTATTGACTAGACGTTCGCGTTCTATTTTCTGTGTTTCTTAATTTTCAATTAGTGGCACTTTAAAATATTTCCCACAATGAGCAAAAATTCAAGCAGCCTGTTAAGTAAATTAAAAATGGAGGGGTATAAGGTAAATTTACCAGTGCTCGTCAAGTTAAGGAAATATTCAATTTCATAATTTCAATATTCATTCATGGAATATATATTGTTCCGTGTTATATTTTGTTTAATTATACTTTAACACTCGGAGTAGTTTCCAGAAACACCAAAACACTTTCACTTCGCTCGACGCGCGTTTCGCCAACCAAGTTGGCATCATCCGGAGACGATTAAATCTAATCTTAAACTACAAAATCTACCATATTTATACTATTTTTCCGGTGACGTCACTAATGATATCATCGTGAAATTTACGCGATTTGGCGTAACGCGCGTCGAGCGAAGTGAAAGTGTTTTGGTGTTTGTGGAAACTACTCCGAGTGTTACAGTTACATCAAAGGTTCCAGCCCTATCCAGTAGTAAGATGACTTCACGGTCAACGGAACTGAATCTCTATCGCAAGTATAGTACTAAAATTAGGTTAATAGGTTCTGATATTTGGTTTCTAAAATCCTGTAAACGTCATTCTGTTTTTCCGAGTTTCATTCAAGTTAAAATTCCAAATTGTTCGAATATTTCAAATAAGGTTGCAAAACAAAAATGGCTCGATTTAGAAATCAATTATATGTACAGTAAACGGAGTATGCTTGAGATACAAGCATATGATCTTTACAAGAAGCTTACTTTTAAGTTAAATAATTTAGATTATGAACAATGGTGCGAATTTCAGAGGAACATGTTTTTATCAATCAATGCGAAATTTATCAAAAAAATGTCTTCACAAAATAAAAAATTTAAAAAATTAATTACTAATGTACCAAAAATGTTCCTCGGAAGGCCGTTGACATTGTGGAAAATCACTCGTCACACTCTTTTGATAACGAAGAACTTGACCTTCTAAACAAGGGTTTAAACTTTGCTGTAGCCTCTTCTGATAAGATTTTGGATGATGTCGTGGCAGGGATTGAAAGTTCAATTCAATATCTGCCTGATTCATCCAAGGGTCTCGCCAGAGTGGCTTGCAGGAACCAAATTTCTAAAAATATAATGAATAACGTAGACAATAGAAAGTCATGCTCAAAGAATCCTAGAAAGACTATCAAAAGATTGCGCGAAAAAGACTGTTTTTATTTAAAAGCAGATAAAGGTAATAAGGTTGTTATTTTAGATAAAGAGGACTATTATGAACGGGTAAACAACCTAATTAGTAATGGTCCTTATAAAGAACTTACTAGAAACCCTTTACCAAAAATAACCACTGAAATAAAAAATGTCCTCAAATCATGTAACAACCTTATTACTCCACCTGTTAAGAATGGGTTACGTGTGTCTAACCCTACTGTGCCTAGATTGTATTGTCTACCAAAAATTCATAAGCCAGGGAAGTCGGTGCGTCCAATAGTATCGTCTATTGGATCTCCGACTTACCACTTATCAAAATGGTTGACTAAGGAATTTGAAAGTTTGCCCATTGCACAGCCTAGTTTTTCAGTTAAAAATTCGAATGATTTCATTGATAAGGTCAAGAATATTCAATTGCAAGAGGGTGAAATTTTGATTTCCTTTGATGTTTGTTCATTATTTCCTAGTGTACCAATTCCACAGTCCTTGGACTATCTTGAGGATTTACTCGAATTAAACAACTATAGAAGAGAAGTAATAGAAGAATATATAAACCTTACAAAACTTTGTATGAAACAAAATTGCTTCCGTTTCAATGACAAGTTTTATGAACAACATGAAGGAACCGCAATGGGTAACTGTTTATCGCCTTTCATTGCTAATGTCTTCATGAGTCGTTTTGAAACTGAAGCAAAAGAAGAATTCGAGTATTTTCCTAGGATTTGGCTTAGGTATGTGGATGACATTTTTGCCGTGTTTGACACTAAGATTGCGGATGTAGAAAACTTCATTTCCAAATTAAATAGTCGTTTCAGCGTTGCTTAGCAACCGATGATTGAAGCGTGATTAGTCACGCGTAAATTTCACGGTGATATCATTAGTGACGTCACCGGAAAAATAGTATAAATATGGTAGATTTTGTAGTTTAAGATTAGTTTTAATCGTCTCCGGATGATGCCAACTTGGTTGGCGAAACGCGCGTCGAGCGAAGTGAAAGTGTTTTGGTGTTTGTGGAAACTACTCCGAGTGTTACAGTTACATCAACGGTTCCAGCCCTATCCAGTAATTGTACTTTAATTTTCTCTTTAGAGCATAATTGAAGCATTTACTAGAAGCATAATTTCAAAAAAATCAATTGATATTAAAAAAGTACCTTTTGTCCCAGTGATCGTCATATGCAAATCACACATGTGCCAGTATTCGGCATCATATTCTACGAATACTCGTCACTGATAATAATAAATTAATTAATAACAATAACAATAGAAACAATTTTGAATACGTGTATTTACAACAAGACGAACAATGAAATTTTTGGCGCTTTTAGAAACATTTGCGCATTTTTCATGTACATACCCATATTTTACAACTTAAACATTGAATCATATTTTCTTGAACATCTTCTTCACAAATGATACAATAACAATTTTCTTTATTATTATTTTCCAATTTCTTCTTTATACAATATCAGAAGTAAAATAACATGTTCACGCTTACTTTCTGCCTCTAATACTTCTATAACAGTTTACGTTGACTGAATTTTTAGTTCGACATCATTACCCCTTGGTAGATCTGTATCTACTAAATTATTTCCAATTTATATTGCGTTTACTTAAATTAAAATATAATTAAGTTAGTAAGCAGTAGAATATTACATATTATGATACATATACTTACATTCGTTCTCTGTCACTTCCTTCAAAATCCCATCCTGCGTTATTTCATACGTGATGCAATTATCTGACCAAGAAAATATTTTAACTGATTTAAATTTGGAACATACCCAAGCACACATTGACTTGGAACTTGTAAATGAAGTTTTAAATAATGGATTTCCATTATTTAAAACTTCATTTACAAGTTCCAAGTCAATGTGTGCTTGGGTATGTTCCAAATTTAAATCAGTTAAAATATTTTCTTGGTCAGATAATTCATTTTGTAAGTTACTTCCACTATAAGGTAAATTAACTTTCTTTTCCGTTGGTTTATTCTCATTTTGATTTGCATTTTGAGTTTTATTACTCAGTTTACGCCAAAAATAGAACAATGCAGTGAAGATGCTTCATTGCACCGGTAGAGCGATTGTTTGCTGTCCTTTGAAATTAATTTCCTTTTTCAATAGAAAGCTCCTTTTCAAATAAATTTAATACTTCTACACTTTTCTTATTATTTAACACGTTAGACTTCTCGGGAGAATTTTCGTTTCTTGATAGTTTAGAATAGTCCAACGCATTTGCATTGAATGGACAAAGGCCACAAAAACGAAATCCATTTTTCAACATATATTGTGTTAAACAATTTAAAGCATTTTTCGAAATAGGACCAAAATTATGTCGCTTTAATGACAGACCTGTATTTTGCATTCTGTATTCGTAAACCACCTTTTTCCATGCCTCTTTCAATTGATGGAAGATTGCTACATCCATCCGCTGCAAAATTTGGGTTGCATTGTGATAGAGCGCTACAAGTTTTATGCGATGGTTTTTGCAAAAACCGCTTAGAGCCATAGTTAAATGCGACACATGACCATCACAAAAAGCTACGACAGAAAAATAGTGTTGTTTTCTAGCAGACAAGGATAGAATACATTTGCAAAGTATTCAAAACCGTCATCCAACCATTGTCGGATTTTCCTATGGCCCAATTTTCTGAAACAGACTGCGTCAGCTTCGGTGGAATTCTTTGCAATATCTCCTGCTGCATTCCCCATTATCAAAGTAGTGATGCATTCCTTTTCATCCGAGTTTATTATCGTGTGAACCGTCTTTTGCCCTCTTTTTGCTAAAACTATTATTATTTGGACTTAGGAAAAACGCAGTTTCATCGAAACTCTTTTGGGCCATTTAAAACTTTTAAAAAGTTATTTTCTGCCATGTAGGTTTCAACTTATATGTTTCAACGTATATGTTACGTGCTGCATTTTAGTTGATTTTAACAAAAAGTCGTTACCGTTAAAGCAAAAAAGCATTGTAACTAAATATTAGGATGTGTCCATGTCACCATGTCCATGTCTGCAGCATTTATAAGCGTACTATTCTCGTTTATAAATTATCGTTAAGTGTCGAGCGTTTTAAAATCAGTTTAAATTCTTCCTGATATGACGTCAATTTAGAATGTTTGTTATAAGTACTAATAATAATAAGGATTTTTTATTGCAGTGCCTGTCTGTTTTTGTGCATTGCCAATTCTGAGCCCTACTGAATAGTGTAAAATGAAATTATTGTATTGTTAGATGAGTCTCTTCCATACAGGTCATTCAGAATTAATTATCCGAGGGAAAGTGCCATGCACCAAGGGTGACCTTTGAAATTTTTTAGGCCTTAGGCATGAAAAACCCAATTCTAAGAAAGCTCATTAGATAAAAGCATTGTCCTTGCCGCTACAAGAAATGAATGATCCTTGAAAATAAATGTATTGGCAACTTATATAAAAGGAGATAAATTAAATAATGTTAGTTACGGTTAACAGTATATTTTTTATATTAGTGTTTGCTTTCTATAGAATGGGAGCAATATAACTAAATCTTAAGGATAATTCCTTAAATTTAAGATTATATAACAGGCAACTCATGTGGAGAAAGAAATTTGTTTTATATCAACTAATTTAACAATAGTCAAATAATGAGTCAAAATGATGTCGTATGCCTGTACTATTTCAGTTCATTTTAGCTTAGCTGTATTTTTTAAGTGACAAAGGATAGGCACCTGATTTACCTGTTTTATAACAAGAACAGTAGTGAGAACCATGGAAAGTTTCAACAATTTTGGTTCTGAAAAAAATGGAAACTTACAAATCAACTAACGCAATTAAGTACCTGCCATGTGGTTGATTTATATATACCGGGCGTCAACCAGATAACTTTCCAGCTGTCATTTCTGTATTAAATTTGATAACTGATCGAGATGAAACTTGGCAGGAAACAGTTTTTATCTACTCTTCAAGTTTGTACGACTTTTGATATATTTGATATCAAATATGACACTATATGTTTTTGCACTTTTGGAATCTTTAGAGGTCTTTCTGCGTATAAAATTCTGCAAATATCATATTTCTTGTCTGTTTACACCATTACCAATTTTTACAGTCGATTTTAATTTTTATATAGTGTGCCGTGATGGACCTATAATAATTATTGCCTATAAAAATAAAATAAGTGTACGTAGTGGATTTTTTATTTGTGTTACAGAGAGATCCAAAATAAACTTGCTTTTCTAACCTATTTTTTGTAAATAATTTAAACTAATAGTAGGTATAAAAATATTCTTTATGTAACGAAAGGAACAATATGTGAAACATCAATAAAAAAAATATATCAAATATTCACAACTTAGTCATGAATCAAGTTCTCAAAATATCCCCCTTGCATATCTATACACTTTCTTACTAGTAAAACGTTTTATTACGTAACATTACGTAATTCTTCAGGAGTAATACTGCTAAATTTAATGCGTATGGTTATTAGTTCTGCAATATTTTAATTGCTGCTGGTGGCGATGTGTATACTAGATATTTTATGAGGCTCCACAAAAAATATCGAGTGGGGTAAGGTCCGGTGAACGAGGAGACCATCGAATCGGTCGATTAATCGCAATAAACTGCTGTCCAAAATTTCGCTGCAAATAATTTGTTACCACATGCGCATTGTGAAGAGGGCCGCAGCCGCCGCTCTGCTGAAAATAAAGGCGTCTATTTTCCGCCAGCGGTATGCCCTCCAACAGTTCCTCAATTAGATTCTCTAAAAATTCTAAATATCGCTCACGCGTTAGACGCCCTGAAAGAAACTTGATCCGACAATTCGAGAGCCAGCTATCCCAGCCCAAAAAATGTACGCCAAATATCTTTTGGAAATTCACTTGGTTCATTCTATGTTCGTTTCCTACTGACCAGTACCTAGTGTTTTGCCTGTTAGGTCAGTGTTTTGCCTCACAATTGTAGTAAATATACTATTGTGACGAAACCTGAATTCATCTGAATACATGATTGAAAATGCCAAATCGTTTTGTTGTGATTGTTAGGGGTAAACCCATTTCCGTACTACAGTGTTCGGTCCAAATCGCCGACACACAAATGTTGGTGTAATTGGTATTTGAACGAGAGAAACCAGTGTTTGTCAATATACGCCTAGCTGATTCGTGTCTAATACACGAGGTAAATCGGTCAGCTCTAGTCCGATTTACGAATGCTAAAACGTTAACATCGACCGCTTCACAATAAACTTATCTTGTTGCACGTGAGGTTCACACATCTTTCTAATTAAAAAAGTTATGTAATGCGTCGATGGAGGGTAACGTCGATGAAGACATTCTTCTTGATAGACACGTTCGGCATCTGCAGGGTTTTTGATGGGTTTTGCAGGGTGTTAAGAATATTATATCTTATTTCTGTCTATACAGAGACCTTCAATTTTACTAATCGTAATATAATTTTGACTAAAAAAATGCAGAATGATAATAAACTAATCTAAACTAATTAATCACTGTAAAAAAAACACACTCAATTAAGTATTTACATTAAGTATTTAAACACACTCAATTCTGGGTCAATTTACTTTTTAATGTTTATACAAACAATACACAATATTAACTGGCTGCAAAGACAACTAAACGAAAATAGAATAATATAGAATATACCTATAACAATTGTTATATCTATATAATAATGAATTTCAAATAAATTTATATATATATATATATATATATATATATATATATATATATATATATATATATATATATATATATATATATATATATATATATATACTCTATCCAACGAGAGAATGGACGTGCTTTGCGCATCGGCGACTAAAGAGGAGGTGCTCTGTAACGAGCTACGCAGGACCGTCATTCGATGAAATAAATTCGTAAGTAGGTGAAATAAATTTTATTTTGAAAACATGAAAACATTTTATTTATTTAACATAAATTTATTATAAATGTATGAGCGTTATGAAAGTAATATAAACCCTAAATATTCCAAAAATAGACATTTTATGATATTTTTATTTTTTTTAATTTTTTTTTATTTTTTTTTTATTTTTTTTAATATTTAGCTACAACAATAGTACATTGTTTTATATAATTATAAATTTCAATTAGTCTGTATCGCTGCTATCAGAATCACTTTGACCATTTACGTGAATTATTAGTGGTGGGATTTCATCGATTAAACTGTCAACAATATGGTCAAGTTCCCAAAACCTATGTTCTTCCTCTATAATGTGACGAATGAAATATTCTGCTAAAATTTTTTCAATGTAGTTTTTCCAATGCCCGTTTGTTTGGTTAGTGTTAAAACTGTCTCTTCGTACGACATTTGCGGATTGTCTTGCTTTAATTTCTTATATAAATTTATTATAATTATTTTTTGACTTTGATGCACGACCTAAAATTAAAAACAAAAATAAATCATTGACCATGGTTACTGGTGGTGAATAGTATGCGTATTAAATAAAACATATTTATTATTATATTTCTTTACCTGGCCTCTTTTATTCTTCTTAATTGGCGATAATGGTGGATTTATCTCGTCTCTGGCTGCTGCCTTTCTTATAATAGATTTAAAACTTAATTCACAACCGTAAACAACACAACTAAAATAACCGTACTCGCGAGACTACAAATACAAACTGTGAATAGGTAGGCAGTAGTAGGTACTTTATATAATTAGGTACCAGGTAGGTATCGGACCTGCTGAGCCAATTAAGACGTTGAGTGCGTTGAACTAATGTTCTAAGGGGCGGAGATCTGACCAAAACAGACGAATTTTCGCTCGAGTGTAAGTCCATTCTCTCGTTGGATACAGTATATATATATATATATATATATATATATATATATATATATATATATATATATATATATATATATATATATATATATATATATATATATATATATATATATATATATATATATATATATATATATATATATATATATATATATATATATATATATATATATATATATATATATATATATATATATATATATATATATATATATATATATATATATATATATATATATATATATATATATATATATATATATATATATATATATATATATATATATATATATATATATATATATATATATATATATATATATATATATATATATATATATATATATATATATATATATATATATATATATATATATATATATATATATATATATATATATATATATATATATATATATATATATATATATATATATATCCATATCCTATAAACCCTGTGTTCATTTTAAAATTTACCGCAAAATATTGACAAATATTTCTGACAGTCAAGTAGTCTTGATATATTGATCCCCCTAACCCCTAGCATCCCCAATTTTAAAATTTTTAACGGAACTACCCCGCACGTGTTATACATCATTTGAAACCCCTTTTCATTGTGAATACAGCAGTGCATTATTTTTGAAAATCGGTTGAGATTGTAAAAAATTATTCCAATTGTACAATAATACTTACCACCCCCTGTAATTGAGAAACCACAAATATTTGAGAATTCACCGGAATAAGTCGATATTTATTTTAGAGTGAAACACTTTTGACAGTCAAGAGGTCTTGATACGTTACTCCCCATAACCCCTAGCAACCCCTGTTTTAAAATCTTAAAGGGAACTTGCCCACGTTAATATTATCACATTTCCTGATAGGTGGCCTGCTAGATCGCTAGGCCTCAGTCCAAATGACTTTTACCTATGCGGTATCTCAAATCAGTAGTTTACAAAACGCCGCCACTAAACCTTCAAGATCTACAAAATCGTAAAACAGCTACGTGCAGGGATATCAGGCAAGAAACTTTTGGGAATTTCAGCAACGTCTTTATTATTGTACGGAAAGAAATGGTAAATATTTTGAACACTTAATAAAGTAACATAAATTTATTAGCCACTTATTGCTATTAAAATCATTTTTTTTTAAATAATTCTGTAAAGTCTCAACCAATTACCAAAAATGATACGCTGCTGTTGACAAGATCCATTGACTGTCCAAAATGTCCCCCTCATCTAAAATAAATAAAAATCGACGTGTCCCGGAGAATTCTCAAATATGTTGCGGGTTTTCAATTACAGGGAGTGGTAAGATATTCCGCCAAATGTATGACAGATTCGACCAATCGAACCAATTGGGCACTGTTGAACAGAGAAGTATTTAACAATGAGTGGGAAGATACAAATGACGAACAACTAAGGGGTAGAATATATCAAAAGATAAAGGGAAATTGATAGAAGCGCCCAAAGCATGATAGGAAAAGTTAGATGAAAATTGCGTATTATTGAAGGCAATGGTTGTTTGTCATTATTTTAAATAGGAATCGATTTAAGTAAGTTAAATGTAGAAGGTAAAATGTTGATAAAGTTATCATTTAAATAAATTACGTCATACTTAGTTTATAGAATTTTTCCCCAAAACTTACGTGACATACATTAATTAGAAATAGTCTACACCTACTCGTTCTGTTTCTACACCTCATTCGTGAAAAGGAACAAATAAATGATTATATCTTTCAATATCCCCGATAGACCAATATCACCTTGGGATAAATTAATACAGAAAATGAACGGGCTACTGTTCATTGGCACTGATTATATAATTATAATATCAATTTGTACGTACTTACTTTCAAAACCTGTCGACACGTTTTCACTAAATAAAGCTGGGATAAGATAAAACCAGGAAAATATTAATACAGATTATTTAGGCTACGATATAAAGGAATACCTATTTCTGATAAATAAATATGTAAAACCACTTTCACGCCATAAAATCACCCATGTGTAATTTACGCAATATAACTTTTACTTATTTAATGGAATTTATCCGTTATGCAAGTTATGTAGTAGACGTACCATCACGGTCATAAATAATGGCCCTATTAATCACAGCAAATTAACAATTAAAATGGCAAATAGGAGAAATAATTTATAGTTTTGAACATCCAAATACTGACCAAAAGAGTTTCTACCTCTCATGAGGGTGCTTCATCCCATTTTGCTTCATAAACCACCCTCTAATGTGACCTCGCGCAAGTTTTTTTTAATATTTCTCAAAAACTAACTGACGAGGAAAATAAATAGGTCCTAAAATATTCGGTATAATATTCTACATTATTTACGTTCCATAAACTTTTTTTATCTTTAACACTCAATATTGTTTGAACAATTAGGATATGTTGCTAAAGTTAGACAAAAACGAGTAAGTGACAAATATCTGGTAATACATTTTCCTACATTAACGTCATAAACCGGGCTAAAAGGACAAAAAAATATGACTACAAAAAAAAATTATTACTACTAATGTCTCTTATATTTGAGCCCGTTTCCACACCACCGTTGAGGTAACTTCCAGTGCATTTTTTAAAGTGGTTTTTTAATTCATCGAGTGATTTGGCCGAAGCAAAGCACATTTGAGATACCAGCTCATACTTCTAGTCTTCAAATAATATCTTGCGGTTGTAAAAAGGGTTGCGGAAAACCATGCGGTTGTACTAAGGTTGGATGGAAGTGTTGGACAATGTGCTCCAATTGTCATGGTCAAGGATGTTTTTCGATTCAGTGTTAGAGGAAGAATTTTGTTGTTAATAACAAAATTAATTAGTTTGTTAATCTGAAGATAATCCAATTATTGAATAAACAGTAGTTAGTTTTTAGTGGATTAGCCCTCAAGGGGAAAACACTTTTTAAAAAATTTGGGTGTGTGCTTTTGACCACACGATAGAAGTGAAAACTTCTAATTTTCGAATTTTAAAATATATACTGTAACCGTCCGCCCGTATTACCACAACCCGGAATACACCGCACCCATTAATACACGTTGACCGTACACGCCCGTGACACAGATACTTAAGGCAACCGGCGCTAGATGCGGCCCCACTGTATGTCGCTCCAAAATACCTAATCATAGTTGGCAAGTACTGCGACGGACCATCACTTCGGCAGTCGACTCGATTCAATCCAATTCAATTCAATTCGGTACAGAGAGGAAAATTGGACGGTAAACCGACCAGACGGTACCTCCTGATATATTGTCCTTCCTGTCACATTCTTTTGTGAGGTGGTTCTTGCTGCACTTCAGACATCTCGGCTCCCCGTGGCAGTTGAAGGTGGCGTGCCCCCATCTCTGGCAGCGGTGGCACTGGATAATGACTTTATTATTTATATGGCGCTCCCATCGGACGGCATTGTAGTCGATGATCTTCACTGTTCTTTGTAGATGTTTCACCGTTGTCAGTATTGTCGGTTACTACTATATAACTGTTGTATTTTGTACCGCTCATCTTGTATATTGCTGTTATCTTCAACTGATAGCCTTGTTCCAATTCGGTTTTAATATCTTCAGTACTTATACTGTTTTGATGGAATCCTAGCAGGACGAATGCGTGGGTCTTACTTCTTTTGGGGGTGAATGTATGATATGCTAGATTGCCTTGCTTAAAAGTTTCCATAGATGTGTGCCAGTCTTCTAACGTTTCAGTATATAAAATGGTCGTATTCATTGCTTGTTTCCAGTGGAATTTGCATTTCAGGTTGATTTTTAAGTATCCGGTCATCCGCTTGTGGTTGTCGATGGCCCCATGAACAATGATTGGGGGCGGTTTGACTTCTTTTGGCTAGATTTCTCCTTCCTCGGGCTCCGTATCTTTGCTAGTTTGGCCGGTGGGGGTCTCAGGTATTTGGTTATCGTTGGTGTTGTCTGCCGTGTGCTTTGAAACTTGTTTTGCGTTTTTATTTCGACAGCGGATTTTGTAGCTGTGATGTTTGGTTTCTTGGTTATTGAAGGGTGTGTGAAGGATGTACCTTGCTCAGTGATGCAAAGTGATACACACAACAGTTGTAAGTCATCCTGTAAACATTTTCCAGTGCTCGTTTCGAAATTAATCAATCATTGTACTATAAAAATGTGTTTACCGGACATATAACGTAAATTACTATTTTTAATCAGGTAGTTTTTGGCTTTTTGTAATTTCATATATTGCTTTGATGTTTCTTTTATTTTTTACTATATCTATATTATACTACCTATCTATTTTAGCTATTTTGATATTTTGGTGCTAGACTTTTAGACTTTTGGTGCAGACTCCAGACTACAAAATATAACGTCAAAAAAGGTTGTTATATAGTCTATTTCCCTCGGCAGAATATTATGGAAAATCGTCATATGGTGATACAAGCATGAAACTCGACATAGTTGTTAAAATAGCTATTTGTTTAACCAGTTGAGAAAAGTACTATTTTGTGTAACGAGCAAATTTCTGCGGAACGAGCGCTAGCGAGTAAACTGTATATTTTATACGTTTAAAAACAATCCAGTAGCTTGTAACGGTGTGACAGCTCGTCACTTTCATAGCTTGTCAGGTCTAAATAACTACTATGAAATGAGCTTTACACAACCAGTTGCGTAATATTTTACTTTTCGTAACTGGTTGTGAAAAGTAAGACGTTTCCTAACGCCAAAGGGTTTTAAAAAGTCTCACTTTACATGTCAAAATTAGAAAAAAATATTTTAAGGGACTTGACCCTATAAGCCACTATCTGCTAAATCTCTATTAGACCAAAAAAATATTGAGTTTTTTGTGCTTCCCCTTAAAAAATTGCATATGACTTAATATTTAGTTTTATGTGTTTATTTATAACATTGTTTCAAATCTTGCGATAGCTTTTTCAACTATAGTAGAGGCCCAATTAAACTGTCAGTGACGTAATTAATACGGGTTATAAGAACTGTGAATCGGCACAATTAATATCATTTAGAGTTAAAAAAAATTAAAATCGAGTTTAAATAATATTTATAGAGAACGTCTAGTGTAAAATGTGCTCTGACTGTTGTTTGTAGTAGAAATATTTTTTATCTACAATCACATTATAATTGGATTTTTTTATCCATACTTATGAAGCATATAAAGTACCACTTTATCCAGTAGTGGAATAATGAAAGTACAATCTTAAATCAATTACATTTTATTTATTTTTTATTAATATTAACATTAACATTTATATTAATAGACATTTCCTTCTTTGTTTTATCATATTTCACTTCGTTTACATTAATAACAAGCTTCTAGTTGTCATCGGTTTCATAACGCTGAGTGCTTGTTGTGAAGTTTTTGATAAATCTGTAGAAACCTTGGACTTTCCTTGCGATATCAAGATAATTGGATGTAGAATCCTCGATATAACTTTTATGCTATAGCGTAACTTCTCCACCCACCATATCGTTTAATTGTTGTAACGTCAGAACCTTTATTAGCCAGTAAAGTTGTTGAAGTCCGCCTCATACAATGCCTGCTGTAAGCTTCTGCGTTTGCCAGATACAAAAATGAGGCAACTCTTGAAGGAACTTTCCACAAAGTGTTGATTCCAACAGGTTGTACATTTTTTATTAACGTATCGTAAAAAGAATCTGTCGTTGGATAACTTCTTCGGACATGAGGACATGTATTTTCTGCACATCTCCACAGAATTGATAGAGTTGATAGAATCCTTCTTCCATAATTGTACATTTTCATTAAACGTCGGTCTGTATCTGGTATAGAAACAAGCCGATATGCGCCCCTGTCTACCACATCAGTAATTTTCAAATTCGTCAATTCACAGCAACGACAGGCATATCTGGTGCCTGTCGTAACCCCTATTATTAGTGCAACCTAAAATATTTCAAAGTTTATTATCTACAATGTCTAATAGGTAAAGATATTATCTTAATCATAAAATATTCTTCGCAAGCCCTTGTCAAAAATTCGTCCACGTGTGCTCTTTCCCATACCGCAGCTTTCTTTACTTTGTGCCCTCTCGACTCACTTTTCAGATAGGCAGTGAGCCTACTATATTTTCCAATGTCTATGTTTTTATGGACTTTTACAGCGACCTTCAGCATCGAGAACTTCGACCATATGGATGAAATTGCATACTCTTCTTCAAATTTAAGAAATACGATAGCAGAACTTCCTCATTTATTATCATTACCCCCCGTTTTTCTTTCCATTCATTAAATTCAGAAAATATTTTTTCATGTTTCCTGGACTTCGCAGGCAATAATTGGAGAGTTGTTTCTTCAGCTTCCTGAAGGGTTTTCTCAGGAACAAAATCGCTTTCTGACATTTCCACCAACTTCACAAATTTTTACAAATGAATTCGATGAACAATCGAAACTAAATAGCAACCATTCAATAACTTCCCAGTATTTTTTAATTAATTTCAAAATTTTTGACGGTACAGCCGCTATCAGAGAGTAATAGCAAATCATTTTTTGGTTGAATCTGATTATAAATGACCGTGATTGTGGATAAAACGTTGCATAGCATTCGTGTTTTAGTCGCGTTTTATCCACTCAAGAAAATTAAACTCTCGAACTTCGGTCTAGTGTTTAAACTTTCTTGCGTGGATAAAACGCTATCTAAAACACTTATACAATAAACAACTATTATAATCTTAATGTTCCCTAAAATAATTTGTAAAATTTACAGTTTTTAAAAATGGGGCATTCTTTAGATTCGTTACATTAACCAGTAGTGCCAGTATTAAGCATGATGGGTAACCGATATAACCATGTATTAAGCTAAATGTGTCAACGTGAAAAATGAGCACATTTGAAATATGTAAATTAACCACGTCTCTGATAAATACATAGTGTATAGGTACAGTGACACAATGATTATTACACACTCGCGTTCGCTAATATTCCACGTTCTTACGTGTTGAAAATTTCCAAGTTATTTTCAGATGCTGGCGCGTTTTTAGCAATCCAAGGTTTCCACATTATGATAAACAACGGGCGTTTCTATTCACATAATTTTAGTCCATTATTTCTGCGAAAACTAACTACACATGTTTGCATTGACGATAAAATTATAACCAGGTACGAAAACTATTACTAAGGTATTTGTCCAAATTAATAAATATTTATGTTATTTACGCATTCAAAATATTTACACCCAGTATGACTGGTGTTATATCTAATCATGTCCCCCGTTAAATTAATATGCAAATACAATAATATGTTCTATACAGTATATGGTTATTAGTCCAATTCAATTAGATGAGTAACGAATCAGCTTAATCTGAGATAGTTTTTTTTCAAATATCAGAATACGATTTAACATACAAAGTCCTGACCTTTTCAAATAAGAGAACGTGATGAAAATCAGGTTGTAATCTTGGATTTTGTACCGTTTTATAGAAAAGCGTCAACAAACGAAGAGACGAAGTGAATCTTGAAAATAGAAAAATAGGAAAAAAGTTTATTTTAAAAATACATTTCTCACCATATTCCCACGGCGCCCAACGTTGCCCGTCATGTCCACGAACCCGGCCCGCGCGGTCATTTTCCCTTCCGGTATTGGCTCTCGCAATAAAGGCTGCTCTTAGGGAGTTGCTCTCAGAGCTGCTAAAGGGGTGCTCTTAGTCCTAGTCGACGGCGCTGCTGACGGAGTCTACCACCACCCTTTCCATACTGCGAAATTCTCTAACGAAAAAAGAATAAGACTGGCAGGAAGGTGTTGTCTTAGCAATAAAGAAGAAAATAGATATAGTATTTTCGTTTGATATACAAACTAGAGCAAAAAATTGTGCGGCATTTTATAAAGAAAACCCGTACCAATTACTACAGCAGCGGTAACTCACATCATCACAAAAGGATAACTCACATCATCACAAAAGGATATTTAGTGTAAATTTGTATTCCGCCACAATTTCTTGTGAATAGAACTAGGGTCACCATATCGGTCGCTATCCCTCTTCAACTCAATATAAATCCCATTTCCCTTCTCGCGCACTTAGACACTTGCATGAACAAGCCGGCGATTTACTGGCTTTACTGCTCAGTGGCGTATCATCATGCACAACTAAGGTGACGTGACCCCAAAAGATGTCTTATTATGTCATATTCATATATGTGCGAAACTTTAAGCCAAAAAATTATTTAGTTTTGAATGTATTTAAAATATATTGAGAAAATTTTGCATGCTGCGTGTACAACTTAGTGCTCAATATAGCCAATAAGAATTTAAAATAAAAGAAAGAAATTTATATGCGTGTGCCACTGAGCACAGCATTAGTTTACATATCAAACGAAAGCACTATAGTCCGCTATTTTCTTCTTTAAAGATAAGCTGCGCAGGGTGGATGATTCTTGACGAGCGCGTAACATATTAGCTTAAAATATATTTGGCAAAACGTACCTACATTGGCTTAATACATTAATGTTAGGTCTAATTAGTTTGAATTCATCGTAAATGGTAACATCTTGAGAATATTTGTATTTTTTCCAGAGTGCGTGCTTTCTTTTAATATCTTTTATTATAGCATAGTTAAACCAATGTGCATAGCTGTGAGTGGATACTTCCGGAACATATATGTTAAAAACTTATATTAAATATTTCAAATATTTCAAAAAAATATTTCAGGTAGATATGACTGAAAATTGCGATATGGCTTAAAAAATAGGCATATTTGCACTTTGCATTAAAAAAGCTGTAAATAGCTAGCGTTCTTATAACTAAAAGAGAGTAATTAATATACATTAAAAATGATAAAAATCCTATTTCGTAAAATGAAAGATGTCTACGACGGTCATGGGCGCCGCATTAATTTTTTGATATAATGGTTAGAATTCCTAAAAGTTTGCGAAAATCAACTAAGTGAGATAATATTCTTCCATATGATTTACGACAAAGAAATAGAAAAGCATGGCGGTTATTAACCTGGGAAATCTCTAATCAAGCTAAAAATAATTTTTGAAAAAATTTGGGTGTGTGCGTATGACTACACAATAGTAGTGAAAACTTTTAACTAATTTTCTATTTTTAAAATATATTATGTAACCGTCCGTCCGTATTACCACAACCCGCAATACATCGCACCCGTTAATACATGTTGACCGTACACGCCCGTGACACGCTTCAGGCAACCGGCGCTAGATGTGGCCTCACTGTATGTCGCTCCAAAATATCTACACATAGTTAGTAAGTACTGCGACGGACCATTACTTTGGCAGTCGATTCGTTTCAATCCAATTCAATTCAATTCAATTCGATACAGAGAGGAAAATAATTGGACGATAACCCGACCAGACGGAACCTCCTGATATATTGTCCTTGCTGTCACATTCCTTTGTGTCTTTGATTTTTCCAAAAACGTATAAAAGCTTTAATTCAAGTCTTTAAATTCGTGGCAAAAGAGGTTCCGATGATTACAACATGTATATCGGACCATCTAACTAGTATGTATTTTGCTCCATTCTGGATCATATCTTTCACATGGACTAAAGTTAAACATGGAGAAAAAGAGGGACCGCCTAGCCGCGAGACTTGGCCAGTAAGATTTCGATCTTCCGAGTTAAGCAAGGCGGACGTCGGCTAGCTCTTGGATGGGTGACCAGGCAGACTTGGGGACGGGCTGTAGCAGTCCACCTGAGACCTGGGAACACTCAATATCTGCTGGGGGCGTGTGGTCCCCGATAAATGGTAATGAGGACAGAGTGATAAATCTCGGTAACTCAAGACCATGCTATCATACATAAATTGTAAGAGACTTTGCTACCAAACTAACTACCCGTAATAAATAGGATGGTTTGAAGAAAAGAACTCTAAGTAAAAAAGGAGGAAAGTACAAGGGGCCTAATGAGGCCTAAGTTCTGTAGTGGAGGTGAACCACTACACTCCGAACTATATACATATATACATGGAGAAAAGTTCTAAGTACCACCTGCCTCCTCTATATTTCCACAGGGGATATTACTCAGGTTTTTCTGGGGTTACTTAGGGTTTCTGATGTTTTCTATAAAAAAGGTCACGGAAGCCTAAGTTGTATAATCACAAACCTATCAACAACACTACTAGATGACATCAGATTTTCTTGAACAATTTTTACACAAATCATGTCTGACGTACCTATTTAAGCTGTACCAAAAACTAGAATTATATTGAGTGACTTTGCAGTGTTTAACACTGCAAAGTTTCAAGTTTTGGACTAATCGGTTTATAAATAAGAAAGTCAGCCATTTTGGATATGGCATTTTGAAGATGTAGTTGCCTGATGTAAGTATGTAATATCATTTATATAAAATATTATTAAAACTGTTTTAAGTTTTTTTTTGAACTCTTTAATCATCGATTTTAATTGTGTCGCTTCATAGTTCTTGTAACCCATAACTGACAGTTTAATTCTACTATAGTTGAAAAAGCTGTCGCAAGATTTGAAACAATGGTATAAATAAACACATAAAACTAAATATGAAGTCGAATGCAATTTATTAAGGGAAAACCCTAAAAAAGTATATTTTTGGTTTAATAGAGATATTCAAGGTTAGTCAAGGTCATATCGATGTAATATAATTTATTTAAATTTTTAATCCTCGAATTATAAAGGTAATGGAGTACCTATAATATTGCCTAGATAGAAAGAGAAATTTGAGAAATTATTTTTCTGCCATTTCCGAAAAATGAAGGTAGCGAGCGTCATGCGGGTCGCAGAGGGTGGCTTACCCTTAAAATATTTTTTTTTAAATAAATATCCCTAGTGTGATACAAGCATGAATTGTATCACACAATGGCGTATAAAACTGTATTACAGTAGTAGCCATAATTAATTATGTAATTCATATTTGGAACCAAGCATAACAAGTTCATGTTACACAACACGAAACTATAGGCATTTTAAAATTACCATGATATTCTTATAGCTCCAAAGTGTAAACTCCATAAAAATTATAAAACGGTTCGGTAGAAAAAGAGTGCAATTTGTGCTGTACATCGTTAGTATTTATTAGCTATTATCAACACAGCAAACATGCGAAATTAATAACAAATCCATGTATGTAATTACGGGGGCAATTATAATAATTTATTTATTCTGTTCTTTAAATCATTAACGATAGTCTTTTCGAGTGCCTAATAGTTGTTAGTTAGAACCACAGGTTAAATGTATATGGTGGTTGTCGCGTGAAGTTTCAGTTTTTTCAATATATTTTTTTGATGTTGCAATGGGACAGTTTGGTTAATGTACTGTATGGAGTATTAGGATTACATACGTCAGACCAAAGCATGTAAGCATCAATAAACTTAACGGTAACGCATAATTAGTTCTCCCCAAACATATGATATTTTGTTGGTGGCCATAATAGGTAGGCCTCGGCGGCGGAATGCCTTGATTATCTATTTAGCCCTTGCTTGTAATGAAGCACTTTCAGCGTCAGTACGTAATATAATATTTCTTGTAAGCGTAATTATTGGTATTGATTACGTTCCAAACATTTTTGGAGTGATGCTGTTAAAAGTTTCGAAATCCTCGACAGAAGGATAGTAGTAATAATTCGCAACATGGTGACCGTTATGGCGAATTATTATTATCAGTGGGTCCTGTATTATTATCGCCATTTTGTGAAACTAGAATTATCGAAGAAAGTATGTTGAAGGCAAAATTATAATATCTTTGATAGTTATTAATTAGCAACCCACAAAATTCAATTCACCTTATCTCGTACATATCTATGTTGATAAATGTTGTACTTGAACTGAAGAGAATTACGTATTTCCAAGTTCTTACTGTTTTTTATTGACCTTTGATCTTCGTCCTTCGGTTATTTGTCGGAAGTTCATCGATTGCTGTTGACAGTTAATATATTACTCTTAATTATTTTTTTTAGTATCCTGATCATCATTTGCGACGAATTCTTGTACATGCTGTTCTTATCGCATTATTTAGACAGTTCCCATGTATCAAAATTATCGCACGTTTATCGTTGTTGGTTTAATTTACGTACACCAATCCACAATATCGACAGTGAATTAAAAATACTTTGTTCACAATGGTTTACAAATAAATGTCATCTGGCAGTCTTGCATATTTGTGTAGAAAACTAAATAAACCACTAATTAATAATTAGAAAAAATAAATTACTTTTATAGGCGGCATCATGTTGTAAGCTGATTAAATTTGGTTCCAAAATGTTCGGTAATTAACGAGATATTACGTGACTTTTGAGTAACTAGTTAGGTACTTATAATATCATTGTATTAAAAACAAATGTTGCCTAATTTATATTAGAAGATGCAGATTGGATTTCTAACGATGCACAATAAAAATTGATCCGTGAAATTGTTTAATATTTGATGTAAGATATTTGAGGTAACTGGTGAATGAAAGCTCTAAATTCTCATACATAATTCAATTTCATAATAGAAATTGTGCTTATAGTCCATTAAAATGTTACCTACACTGACCTTGTATTTTGGGTAGGACAAGATTTAATTTTTTGATTTGTAGGGTCTGTATGAGTATAAAATTCGATTTTCGGGGTTGCGTGGGTATAAACAGTTTTTCCGCGATATCTTGCGAACCATACCTAAGTATCACGAAGAAAAGTTTTAAGACTTTTTTGCAGAGAATTTATTTCTCTACAATCAAACTTTAAATTAAATTAAAAATGAAAAAGATAATTCAAAATAGTTTAAAATTTTCAAGAACAGTATAATATTTAAGGGTTATAACTGTTTTCTATTTTATTGAAAAAATCAGATGTTTTTTGTAAATTATTTTTTTGCGACATTTTTAGTCATTTTTTATTTTCTTTTATTTGGAGTGCTGTTAGGATGCTGCAAAGGGATCAAACCAAGAGGTAACCTGTTATACATAACATCTATACATTAATTAAATTATATATTATAATATTAAATTATATATTATAATTATAAATTATATATTATAAATAAAGGGTCCGCCAATAGGGACGCTCGATCTTTGACAGCTCATGGCGGCCATATTGTTTGTGGTAGAGTTGGCAAACGTAGTTGTTATTATTCAGTGTATCTTCACAAATCACCATGAACCAATTCAGCCGCGAGCAACATGTGCAAATCGTTAAAACTTATTACGAAAATCATTCATCGGTTCGAGCAACGTTCCGCGCGCTCCGCCAATTTTACGGTGCAATTGATCGTCCTGCTGAGTCGACTATCCGTCGTTTGATTAACAAATTCGAGGCAACCGGTTCGGTGAACAATCAGCCAACACCGACGCGTCGTCGAAACGTCCGATCTGCCCAGAATGTCGCCGCTGTGCGCGATAGTGTGCGTGAAAATCCGCGACAGTCAATTTCACGTCGCGCACAGGAACTCCGCCTTTCGGAAACATCACTTCGCCGAATCTTGCATCTGGATTTGGGCATGCATCCGTACAAGATCCAGCTGACACAAGAGCTCAAAATAAACGACCATAGACAGCGCCGTATCTTCGCTGATTGGGCTTTAGAGCAGTTGGAAGTCGACCCCGATTTTGGTCGCAAAATCATCTTCAGCGATGAGGCACATTTTTGGTTAAATGGGAATGTCAACAAGCAGAATTGACGTTATTGGGCCGAGAACAATCCACAGGAGGTCCACCAGGTCGCAATGCACCCAGCAAAGGTAACTGTTTGGTGTGGATTTTGGGCCGGAGGCATCATCGGGCCGTATTTCTTCGAGAACGACGATGGTGTGTCCATCACGGTAAACGGCGAACGATACAGATCCATGATAACGAACTTTTTCTGGCATGAAATCGACAATATGGATGTCGAGGATATGTGGTTTCAGCAGGACGGCGCTACGAGCCACACAGCGCGCGCCACAATGGATCTTCTGCACGAGCGCTTCGGAGGAATGGTTATCTCGCGCGGAGGCGACATCAACTGGCCACCGAGATCGTGCGATTTAACCCCACTAGACTATTTCTTGTGGGGTTATCTTAAATCACAGGTCTACGCAAACCAACCACAAAACACTGATGCCCTCAAAGTCAACATACGCCACGCCATCGATGAAATACAGCCCGATTTGTGCGCCAGAGTCATTGAAAATTGGACTTCTCGTATGCGCGCCACCCAGCGAAGCCGAGGTGGACATTTGACCGATATTATTTTCCATACATAATGCCTTCGAATACTCTTTCAAACAAAAAATAAATTTCATTTATACCTCTCACACAACTTGCTTTATTTCATTTTAAAGTTCGAGCGCGCTTATTGGCGGACCCTTTATTACTTATTACATAAGTAGCTACAAATATACAATTATACACATTTAAAAAACATATAAGGGGTGTTTCTTTTGGGGTACAACTTAGAGGTAAAATGAAATAAAACATAAAAATGGGAATGGCCATCGTATTGGTTTTATTTTATTTAAAGATAATTTTATGCCACTATTATTTAAATATGATTCCGGGCAGGCATCATTTTCGAATAAATTATTAATTATATTATTGATTTAAAAAAATATCAAAAGATGGAGACTTGTTTTTCTCGTAAAGTTGCTCTAACGAATATCCTCCAAAATAATTGCAGCTGCGTCTCGAATTTTTTGTAGTCTTTCTTCAAGTAAATCTTTTATTTTATTAATTGACATTTATTTTGAAATAACCTCATAAATAAAGCCCTTAAAATAAACAATCGAATTGCGACCAAAATTTAAAAAAACATTTCATCTCCATTTTTTGCTTGCATTCGTTCTTCTACTGTATGTGTGTCAGATATCCATGTAATTTATTTCAGTAAATCAGATATATGAAACTGAAATTCTTAAATATTTTAAAGTAGAAACAAAAATATATTCCATGGTCTCAGCAATTTAATTTGTCCGATTAGATAGTACCCTTTTCTGTCGTTTTTTTTATAGTGATACATTATGTGGGTGCGTGTTATATGTAGTGATATTTAGCTACTATCAGCAGGAAGATCTGGAATGTACATCGTACGTTACAAGTACGTCTTTGTCGGCTTTTAGATACTTGCCATTGATCACTGATCTCCGGAACAAATAAAACAATTACTGGCAAAATCAAAATCAGGTATTGGAACTTCCCCTGCGGATACAGAATAACTACTGCGAACAACATTATACGTTCTACTATATGAATAATAATAATAATATGTACAGATATGTTCATAAAAAAGTGGGACAGCGATTTTACACTAGTGTAAATCAGACTTTCAAAAATGTGACTTTAAAATATGCGTCAGTTTTAAATTAATTTTTAAAACATAGTTTGAAGAAATGATTACGAGGCTTTTAAATTAAATACAAAATACTTCAATTGAGCTACGTTGAAAGGGCTAAAATAATTGTTTATCTAGAAGATGGTGTGCCAGTTAGAGAAGTTGTCTTTTTAGTGAATAAAAATAAAAACACCTTTCAAAAAGTAAAGAATAGATGAAGTTTCTGAAATCCTCGACAGGAAAAAGCCTCCCGGAAGACCTAGAATCACAATTCAGGAAGACGCTGGAGCTTTGGTCGAGTAGTTGCACTATCACCCCTTTGAAGTAGCGTGAAATGCAATAGAGCGAATACATTTTTCTGTTCGTATTTTCTGATGAAAAAGTTTTTCTGGGACTTGGGGTGTGTTGGATTATGGAGGATGATTCATGCGGTCAACTATAGGAGTATATTAGAAAATATTATGCTACCCAATGTTTTAGAACATTTTCCAAAGCATGATTTTATATTTCAACATAATGCCGTGCATAACGCTGCAATAATCAGAGAGTGGTTTCAACAGAACAATATAGAGACCCTAGTATGGCCCGCGAAAAGCCCCGATTTTAATATAATAGAAAACATATGGGGTTTAATTACTAAAAGAATGTATGATTCACAATTTAGACGGCACTTGTTGCTAAAATAGTAGAAACCTGGGAGGAACTAACCGAAACAACCCCAAACTTAATTATAAACTTGTATTTCTCAATACCTACCCGGGTAAATGATGCTATAGGTAAAAATGGTGCAATGACTAATGACTAAGTACTAATTAGAAAGTGTTTGTTATAAATTATTGTTTTTATTTAAAATATTTTGTCGGTGTTAAATGTTAAGGTAATTATTTAAATAACAATTTTCGGAGATTGTAAAACCGAGGTCTTTTAAAATTTGGGGCAGAAATCCGCTAAATGCCAAATCTGTACCACTTTATTTTGAAATTTGGAACATCACAGGCAGATTTACAAGTACAAACGCTGTCCCACATTTTTATGAACAGATCTGTATATAATAATAATATGAATAATAAAGTCGTTAATAACGTTTGATCATTTATAATTTCTCCTTCTTTTGTATCATACCCGAGTTGTTATACCCATAGACCGAAAGTTGTCGCCGGGCTTGCTAGAGCTCGGCTGGGCGGCATTCAGGATGGTATGGGACGATGAGCATTGTAGCATTGTAGATGGTATGGGACGATGAGCATTGGACGATGTTCAACTATCAGCTCGCTAGCGCCGTAAGGTAAGGAGGGAAGTTATTGAAAACTGGCGATTTTAGTTTTTTCCCGATCAAATGCAGTATCTAATATACTTCGATTTTCTCACCGAAGAGTATAATAATCGGATAGGAAGCAGTACGGTCATCCTCTGTGCAGTCAACCAAAAGCTAACATTTTTAGAAGATCGAGGCCTGAATTCTGTTTCACGGATTCTATTGCTGCGTTATAACCACTTATAAATGCAGGTCGTCGCCGCCTTCATGATGATAATGTCCTTGACTTGATGTGAAAGAATTGCTCCAGAAGTACCTACTAAAAGCATTTCGAGCGAATTGAGAATTAACCATGTCCATGTCTGCCATGTTTTAAAATGTAATGAGCAGCTTCCGGATCATTATACGAGAGTACAACCTCGAGTACAACACATGCAAGAAAGTTTATTTACGCAGGATGGTATTTGTAACATACACAATGAACACTTTTTGGGTAATGATAATAATAATAATATTTATTAATAGCCAGGAATCGCCATCTCCGTTGTCATTTAAATGTATGATTTGGATTATTAGGTGATCGAGTGTTATGGAGGAAGAATTTATTATTTATTCAATCCTTTGATTCCATCCACTTTTTAGTTCGTACACACTTTCCACAACGCACGTCGGCGTCGTTTATTTGAATTTTCTACAGCAACGATACATGGAATTCATGGGTGGTGAGAGTGCGCGTTAATTGTCCATTAACGCGCACCAGAGGCGGTCCGCTATCTTGGCCACCTCGTTCGCTGGACTTAACGCCATACGAATTATCATATTTAGTTTACTAAAATTCCCTTACAATTCGGTATCAAAAGTATCCTCAATATCTAGTAAAAAATATCCAGTTGCGGTACAAAATTACCACAGTTAGTATTAGGAAGGTTAAGTTATGGCAGCGGTTATGGCCTCAATAATATATGCATATTTCATAAAGCTTTGATCCGAAAAGGAGACTTCAACAAGCTACTTATTATTTTAAGCACCTTCCACTATAATTTACTTTGGCTATTCGAACGCCTATACATTGCTTATACTGGCAAAATATTGCAGGTTGTCCCCATTTATCAATTACCAGCTAAAAGCATGGATTTATTATTAGTAAACTTTAAAATTATTATGTCATTAACTAATACATGTCAAATTGAATTCTGCATTTCTAATGATGGTGCATACAAACTTTCTCATACTAAACGTTGCCTACCAAATAAAGCTCAAGGTTACATTCCGAATGCGAGAAGAATAATTTGTTAAGTATAGCAATAAATGTTGGTGGACTTGCTGGTGTCTTGATGAGTAATTGTTTAGTGTTCCACGGTAGCTCAAGCGATTAACATTGCCTCAACGACGTTCTCTCTGGTTAATAATATGTGACTGCGGTCGATATGATCGAACTCAGTGACACTAAAAGAAATAGTGCGGTTGAGTTAAAAATTGATTTATTTGTGTAGAAGTCGATAAGTGAGGATTTGCTAAGTGATTTTATGTGTGACAGCGTCATATAAAAACAACGGAGAGGAAACCACAGTTTGCAAAATAAAGATGAGGTAAAAATTGATGAAAGCTAATGTAAAATGCATTGTGTGAAGGTATTACATGCATGATTTTAACGTCTTCACATAAATATATTTAGAAATCATTAACGTTAGTTTATTTGCTTTTTTTTGGGTATCTTAACTTCATATGTTTCTGACAGAAAAACTGTGTCTAAAGTTTGAAACAAAAAAGAGTAATCGCAAGAATTTGGAAATAATATTTTAGATATCAAGATTTTCAAAATATTTATTAACAAGTATAGACGGATCAATAGGAATAAATAACTAACATGTTACATTTCATGAACACATAAACTTTTTATTCGAAACAGCTTGCTTTCCGTGAAAAAATAAGTGTAAACAACATAATAAATTATAATAAAGTTTAATTCGAATTAATATTATATAAAAGAAATATACACTTGGGAATAATATTGATGAGACTGAACGGAGATGAACTAGAAATAATGTAGTCCTCCAAAAAAACGTAACACACGAGTTGCAGATGCAGTCGAAAAGTGAACAAGATAAAGGATAATTAGGTATCGATTTTCCTGGGGAAAGGATATAAAAAAATATAAATCATATTTTACTATTCAGTGTATCTTTTTAACTGAAGGTGCAGAAGGATTAAGTTTTGTATAAAAATGCATAACTGATTTTTCCTCATTGGGAACTGCTAAGTAATATCACACACTTATTACTAACACTGTTTTTCAACATACTTCGTTAAATAATACCGTTATCATTTTTGTTGCAAATACTTCATCAAATAAGTAGGTTACCATTTTTCGTAACACCCATCAAATGTTTTGTAAATAATATGGTCATATATGTCATTAATTGATTTACTAACTTAATAGATATACCAACACTAATCAGGTTAGAAAGATTTTTAGAGTTTGCGATTTTTCTTTTATTTAAATCTTTTGGCGGAAAATTTTTTTCGTAGAATGATTTTTGTTTTGGTAGATATTCAAATCATTCTGAAAATATCTGTGATCTTTGTATTAAAAATTATGGTTACATCTAACCGATATTTTCAATATACATTTATTACTAATCCAAAATAAACGTTAAAAATACGTACAAAAATTCCTATTTATAGACGTATAAAAAATCATTCATATGTTTAAGATCATATGTTTAAGAACGTATAAAATAAACGTTAATAATTTTATTCCTACAAAAATCCAATTTTCGACGTAAAAAGCGGTTAAATAAACATACGTTAATATTGATAAAAACTTTGTCTAAATTTGAATTATATGATACAAAAAAAATTCGTCGATCGAAAGGATGTTTGTCTGGACAATAAACATTTAATACCAGGTGTGGTTTAATTGAATAAAATACGTCTTTCTACATTCATGCAAAAACAAAACTTTATTGGACTATATTTAATGCAGAAACTGGTTCTTTATTGCACTAGTGTAATCAAATTTTTATGGCACTCATCTGTCATTCTACTACAGTGTTTTAACATAAAGATCATGCCATGCCACCTAATATCAAGACATTAATGCCACCGAAATGTCACATGTCTTGGTTTTTGTATGAACGTAGAAAAAATTTTGTATGCATCTCGTACAAAGAGTGTTGATTGCACGCGACGTAAAATTGTCCGAGGCCGTCAGGCTCGAATAAACATTTACTTTTTGCACTTGTTGCATAAATAACTATTATCATACTTTTGTGTGTTATTTGGGTAACCGTAAAGGTAATAGTGGCCCATTATATTCATGTCTGTCTCAAGATACTCTATCAAATTTGCTACAATCTCCTTACAGCGGCTAGTCGACTGTAATTTTTTCGCGGCTCACTGCGGCATTTTCGTATAAACAAAGATCCAACTGCAATATTTTTTCTGATCAATCACATTATGGGGATAAGCACAAGCTTTCTAAATAGTTTAAATCACGTTTAAATAGAAGCAAAACTATAATAATTTAGAAATCGTAGCGTAAATATAATAAAATATAGATGGGTATCTAATTACTCTCAAGTGTCGAAGAAACTCTGGCAACATAACAAACTTTCGGACGGTGTTACCAACACCAACTGCACTGACTCGCCTTATTCAAATGCTGGCGATGTCGGGACTATCAGGTATACATTGTCATTGTTGATACTTCTTTTTTTGTTCTTCTTTTATTGGTCTTCTTTTGTCAAAGATGACGTGCAACAGTTTTCGTGTTGAATTCCCTATATTATACCTAATAACAACATATTGATGATGTTTCTACTAAATATTTTATTTTCTCACGAATCTCCAAGGTCTATTAAATATTTATGCATATATGGTTTTTTATGTGTTTATTTATGTAATATACCTACTAATCATCTTCGTGGTAACAATAACATTTATTTTTGTAGATAAACAATAATTGCTAGATTGACTATTTTCTATACAGGCAGCGTGATCAGGTAAGGCTACAGAGTCATTATATGGCCAAAAAATTCAATATTAAATATTTTTGAGTTCCTAATTTCGTCGCCAAGGAGCGCATTTGCTATGGTGTTTCAGTAAATAGCAAATTTCTCCAAATATCTTCGGTGGTATATGTAGATCAAAAATACAATTTTTGGAATCTCCGTTATATCCTCTACAAATTGTGTTTAAACATTTTTTCTAATTACCATGGTAATGGCAGTATGAATAATAACAATTTGGAGTTTTTAAAATGATGTAACTTGAGTTTGTCTTATCCGAATTTAACAAGCAATGGCCAATCGTAAAGGGCTATTTAAAACGATTTATTATTTGTATAAATAACTTAAATTCAATTTGTATGCTCAAAAATAGGGGGCGCTATTCAAGGAAATGTCATAATCGGTCCGTTTTCTCAACAAAAAAAATGCACCCCTATAGCTTTTTAGTTGTATTTAATAGGCCATTAATTAGACAAAATAAATAAGGAGACCGGTGGTCGATCTTTTTAAATTTTAAAATTATGGCAAAAATAGTAGAGGAATGTTTAAGGAAATTATGGCAAAAATAGTAGAGGAATGAATTTTCCTTAATTAATAGGCTATTAAACACAGCAAAAAGTATTGATAATGTGGTCCCAAATGGTAGGATTTGAAAATATTTGACTTACCACAGAACCTCGTTAAATTAGCTGTCTTTTATTTCAAGAGCAGACTATCCCATTGCTAATAACACATAATATAACCCCATTTTTAATTATTGTAATATAAAATGTAGGGCTCAACCTTCTAGTCAATCATAATATGAATTGAGGGCAATTGAGATATTATGGATGCATGGTCCAAAATGTACACAGCAGGGTTGCATGGATTTTTTTTTGAGAAAACGGACCGAATATGAATATAATATCTTTGAGTACACAAAATAAATTTAAGTTGTCTATAAAAATAATAAATCGGGTTAATTATGTAACCACTGGGGTTTTTCTCAGATTAGACGATGTTAATATGAAAGGGAACATCTTCAGTTAGCGAGAATATGTATACATGCATATATACACAATACACATATATACACCCATGATCTCATAGTCCTGGGTCCCATAGGCCTGGACTGTACCATTTAGTTACAATTAACCCTTTATGATGAGCCAACGTTTGAAACAAACTCACAAGGTACAGCATTTTAGAAATTCCAAATTGTTATCCTTCACATCATATGGCCGTTGCATTGGTAATTAAGAAAAAAAATGTTTATATAAAATTTGTAGAGGATGGAACACAAATTCCAAAAAGTGTATTTCCGACCTACATAGTACCGAATATATTTGCAGAAATTAAGGATTTACTGAAACACTATAGCAAATGCGCCCCCTAGCGACGAAATTATGAATTCAAAGATATATTTTTTGGCTATATTTGTGATAGACCCCAATATCGTGGTACATTATGTATGTATGTATGTATGTATATGGGTCGGAGTGTAGTTGTGTCACTTCCACTACAGCACCTTTGTGCATTCCTCTTTTTTACTTGAGTACTTTTCTTCAAACCTTATTTATTACGAGTGGCTTGGTGGCAAAATCTCTTTACAATTTTTATGTATGATAGCATGATTCTGAGTTACCGATATTTATTACTCTGTCCTCATTACCATTTATCGGGGACCACGCGCCCGCGGCATATGTTGAATGTTCCCAGCTCTCAGTTGTACTGCCACAGCCCATCTCCAAGCCTGTCTAGGTCACCCATCCAAGTGCCACCAACGCCCGCCTTGCTTAACTTCAAAGATCGAAATCTTACCGGTCAAGTCTCGCGGCTAGGTGGTCCCCTCTATCCCTTTATCGTGGTATTATAACGGTTGTTATAGTTGCTCCATAGCCGTAACTGATCACACTGTATATCCTATTTATTGTTGATTCATATTGTTTGTCTAAATGTGGGAGGAGAGTTATTACTTTGCAAGTATATGTGCAATTATAGCATGAATACAAAACAAATTGCATTAAAACAAAGCAAATACAGTTTTATTCACAGGTGCTAACTGGTGAAAGAAATATAAACACGAAATGAAGGACGAAGGATGATTCAATTATATTATATTACTATTTTATTAATAGATATCAAATATTAACATTGATCTCGATTATAATGTTTCATGTAAGAAAGTAGATAATATGGTCTCAAATAGTAAGTTTGTGAAAATATTTTACTTACCAAAGAACCTCATTAAATTAGCTGACTTTTACCTCAAGAGCGAACTCCCGTTGCTGTAAGTATTAAGAAACCTATTTTTAATTATTATAATATTAAATGTAGGTTGCTCAACCTGCTAATCAGTCATAATACGAATTGAAGCAACTGAAATATTTTGGATGCATGAGACTCCAAAATTTACATACATAATTTTTTATCTATAATAATTTAGTAGATAGTATAAAACGTGACTGCAATTTTTGTATATTAATAGTTGATATTGTTGAGTAAATGTATAGCCATTAATAGATTAGCCGAACTTAACCGGTGTAGCTCGGGGCCTCAAATAATACCACATTTTATTTTCCAAAATAATAAAATATTGTTATTTTTAAAGAAATTGAAATTCGGAAAATATTAAAATAAATAAACCAGGCTAACGGAAACTGTTTTAAATAAATGATAGCTATTTCAAGGTCTTTCAAAGTTCAATTTTGATAAAATAGAATAGTTTTCACATTTAGGGCACAATTTATCGTGGTGATATTTAAAAAAATAAAAAGCAATCTAGACAAAAAAATGAATTTGATGTGCTTTCGTCCACCTATACTATCCAAATTTTAAGTTTCTAGGTTCAGTTATCTGAGCTAGGCGCTGATAATGGGTCAGTTATTATACAGTTGATTATCGGTCAATAAAAAATATTTTTATTTATTTTTAGAAAGAGGGGTGGATATTATTATTATTATTATTATTGTTTTTTTTTTGGTGCTGGTAAGTCCCCCCTGGCCTCCGACTAGTCCAAAGAGTCCCTCCAGCCTCGTTACTCAACGACCGCTCCCCACGTCCGCGGGGTAAGCGGTCATTGAGGTCGCAATTCGTGTGTCCTGAGTAGACGCAACGAGCCAAGTATGACGGCCTCCTGCATCTTTCCAGCGATGACTTCTGCCGATTGACGGCATGCTGGGATGGTTCTTAATTCTGAGAGCAATGATTGTCGCATACCTCTGAGAGAGCCAATAATAAGAACCACTATTTTAACAGAATAACCCGGGTACAGCCTGCGGAGTTCAGAGAGTAAATCTCGATATTTTGTCCGTTTCTCCTCCTCTTTTAAGACGATGTTCTTTTCGGCCGGAGCCGAAAACTCTATAACGAACATCGTCTTGAGTTGGTGGTCGAGGAGGACTATGTCAGGCTTGTTGCCTTGTATCCGCCTGACGGTGGGGAGTGAATAGTTCCAGTATAAACGGGACCTCTCATTCCACACAACGGACTCAATATCCCCTGATATGGTCCCCTGATATGGTCTGATCTATACCGTGCGAGTGCCGTAGGTGGTAATACAGCACCCTTAATGCCGCGTTATGTCGATGGATATAGGTAGAGACCGCATATGCTGGACAAGCTGACAGCAAATGCATAATGGTCTCTGGGGCCCGACGACATGCTCTGCAGCTGACGTCAGGCACTTCTATACCCATCACGCGGCTTCGGTAGACCAGGGTGTTTAATACACCATCTTGGCAAGCTAATATAAAACCTTCGGTCTCTGACTTCAGCCCAGCTGACCTCAAAAAGCTAAAGGTCAGCTTTTGGGATAAGCCTAAGTCTTCTACATTTCTATAGTAGACTCCGTGCAATGGCTTATCCCTGTGCTGCTGAAAACGAAGTGTATTTCCAGCAGCCCGAAGGTGGGCTTTCAACCGAGCAGGGTCCAACTCGGTGACAGAGTTTGGATTATTCTGCTCGGTGTCGAAGTCGAGACCTAGGCTATTAGCTGCTCTGTGTGCTGCCCTATATATAAAAGCTACTACGCCAGCTCCTTCATGGTCTTTGACCATGAGGAGTAGGGGATCCGAACTCCTGATAATTTTACAGGCTGTGTCCAGGGTTACTCTGTTGTGGAGACACCCCAATCCCAAGAGTCCACGGCCTCCCTGTTGTCGTGGGAGATATAACCGCGGCACAGACGATCTCGGATGCAAACTCCGACAGAGATGCATCATTTTGCGGGTACCTACGTCGAGTTGCTGCAGCTCCTCCTGTGTCCATTTGATTACTCCAAAGGAGTAGAGTAGAACCGGAACGGCAAGCATATTTGTAGCCGCCACCTTGTTGGTCCCCGACAGCTCTGAGGACCAGATCTGTCGAAGCAGGTGGCGGTACTTGCCGCGGAGAGCGTCTTTTGTAATATTTACCTCCTGGATGTGACTTTGTGGCACACCCAGGTATGTATACGTCTCTCCGGCATCAAGGTGGTGTAAGATGCCTCCGTCTACCAGCTGCGCATCATCTTCGTAGTCCCCGCATCGTCCTCTCTTGAGATGAATCAGTGCACATTTATTCAACCCAAACTCCATACCAATATCCGCTGTGTACTCTTGCGCCACTCGGAGGGACTGTTGTAAATCCCTTTCCCTGGAGGCATACAGCTTAAGGTCATCCATATAAAATAAATGAGTGACCTTATGCCTCCTGTTTCCGGGTGGGCCGCAGTTGTAACCACGGGTTCTTCTAAGTGCAACAGATAACGGCAGGAGTGAGATGCAGAAAAGGAGGGGACTCAGGGAATCCCCCTGGAATACACCCCGCCTAAAGATAACCGGCTCCGTTTGAACCCTGCTCTCACCCGATGTAATGGTGAAGCGGGTTCTCCAGAGCGGCATCAGTTGTTCTATGCATCTCACTATTGGATCTGGCACCGCAAGGCATTGGAGCAAGTGAATTATTAGCTCGTGCGACGTTGTATCAAATGCCTTGCGGTAGTCGATCCAGGCCATAGAAAGGTTTCGCTTGTACTGCCTGGAGTCTTGCGTGATACATCTGTCAATCAGCAGGTTCTCCTTGCAGCCAGATACGCCTCTCTTAGAACCTCTCTGCTCGTATATCTGTTGGTAGACCCCGTCAACTGCCATGATTACACGCATGTTCAAGATGCGTGTACATCTTGTAACATGCGTTCAGACAGGTTATTGGTCTGTAGTTTTTTGGGTCAGACAAATCTCCGTTCTTTGGGATGAGCACTGTTATTATTATTATTATTATTATTATTATTATTATTTAGAAAATTGAAATGCACGTATTTCTACGCTTTTCTGAGAGATTTACCATTTTTGAGAAAAAAATATGGTCACTTTTAGGGGTGTGATAAAGCGTAACTTCTTTGATGTAGAATTTTAAATATTCTTCTTTTATTAATGGATGTCAGTCAGTCAGTCAGTTAGTCAGTCGCCTTAGTGTGTGAAGTTTCAAATAAATAAAATATATGTTGAAAAAGTAAAATAAAATTGACGTCTTATCGTTTTTATCGCGTTATCGAGTGGTGGTTTCACCCTCTTATGGATAATTTTTTAAATTCTATTCCTAGTGGTTGTCTACGTCATAAGAGGAATATATTGTTCAATTTTGGACATAACTTTCAAATTAAGATTTTGCGGTCCAGTAATTTTTTCTGGGTCTTGATGATGAATCACTCCCGCACAGTCCCGTTATGGAGTGGTTTTAAAAAATAAATAAATCGTCGAAGAATAAAATACAATTTACGAGTTTACCGTGTTTGCGAAAAGTTTATTTTTGAGGAAAATTATATACCTTTAGGGCACAATTTTACCCCTTGGAGTGGAATAAAAACCATATCCATAGATTTATATCAGGTAATCATAAGAACCTTTAGGTACCATCGAAATGTGAGGTTTTTTTGGAATTGTATTCAACAATTACTTATTGCGTTTCTAGACAGTTATATAATACAAGTTCTGGCATTACATCAGATTGGGTATATCTAGTGCGATAGCTACCATTTACATATCACTGGGTATTTTATTAGAGGTAAATCCTGTGGCAATTTTGGATTGTCTTTTATGGGTGTTTTGACGCCCTAGGCCATAGCACCGTCCACAGAAGGATATCTGTGGACGGTGGCCATAGTATTCCGCTCTGGGGCATTGTTCAAGATTCTGGTGATATTTAATTTTCAGTTTTTTATGTGTTGCGACACTATTTAGCACTGTTAGTTCTCTGTTGGTTTCAAACCACTCAGCGTTTACCGCCATGCGTAGGATTTTGTTTTGTAACACTTGAATTTAATTTATGTTGGTTCGTGTGGTGACACAGGCATATCATACTAATGGGCGAATTAATGCTTTGTACAGTAGTAAAATACATTTTGTTTTTATCGAGGATTTTCTGTTGATAATCGGGTACAGCTGCCGAGTCTAGCATACCATTCGTTTAGTTTTTTTATGATATGCATTTTCCATGTTAGCCTGGTGTCCAAGTATGTTCCTAGGTATTTGATGCTGTCATAAACGGACTCCCGTTTATGTTGATTTTTGATGGGTTGTTTATGCGTCGCGTCGTAGTGTGAAGATCTTGGCTGCATGCTTGTCCTTATTGATTTTGAGCCTCCATTTAGTAAATTATTTTGTTATGGCACTGGTTACTTCTTGCAGTTTATATATATATATATATATATATATATATATATATATATATATATATATATATATATATATATATATATATATATATATATATATATATAGCGGTGGGGAGCCATTTGGAACACTTTCAAGTGGAAAAATGCATGTGACACTTCGTTATTATTAAGAAAAAACAGTACCGCCTACGAATATGTTCTTGAAATAAACTTAGCTGATTTCAAAAATGATTTATTTATTGAAAAAAATTACTGTTATTTTATAATGTATTCAAAGTGGCCCCCTCCTAACTGACAATAAAGGACCCTATTATAAATACTTCTATGAATACTCTCTGACGTTGCTGAATGTCTGTTCATCTCTTCACATATTTCTCTTATTCTTCGTGCTTACCTCAAATGGTTGAAATTAGGACTTGCTTATTCTCCGCCATTTTTTCTATAGTACCAATTGATTTATTTTTTACACGAGAATCTATCCGTTAAGACCTTTTAAATGATGCAACACTCGACCCCTTGTTATATTTCATTTTCTCTTTCAAAATGGCCTAGAATTCTAAGACCATTACGCCAAAAAGTAGTATTTTTGACACTGTTGACACGTCAAGTTTCAGGAAAAAAATTAACAGATTCAAAAGGATAAAGGACGTCGCTTATATATATATATATATATATATATATATATATATATATATATATATATATATATATATATATATATATATATATATATATATATATATATATATATATATATATATATATATATATATATATATATATTTATATATATATATATATATATATATATATATATATATATATATATATATATATATATATATATATATATATATATATATATATATATATATATATATATATATATATATATATATATATATATTATATATATATATATATATATATATATATATATATATATATATATATATATATATATATATATATATATATATATATATATATATATATATATATATATATATATATATATATAAATATATATATATATATATATATATATATATATAAATATATATATATATATATATATAAATATATATATATATATATATATATATATATATATATATATATATATATATATATATATATATATATATATATATATATATATATATATATATATATATATATATATATATATATATATATATATATATATATATATATAATATATATATATATATATATATATATATATATATATATATATATATATATATATATATATATATATATATATATATATATATATATATATATATATATATATATATATATATAAATATATATATATATATATATATATATATATATATATATATATATATATATATATATATATATATATATATATATATATATATATATATATATATATATATATATATATATATATATATAAGCGACGTCCTTTATCCTTTTGAATCTGTTAATTTTTTCGTCAAGTTTCAGGAAAAAAATTAACAGATTCAAAAGGATAAAGGACGTCGCTTATATATATATATATATATATATATATATATATATATATATATATATATATATATATATATATATATATATATATATATATATATATATATATATATATATATATATATATATATATATATATATTTATATATATATATATATATATATATATATATATATATATATATATATATATATATATATATATATATATATATATATATATATATATATATATATATATATATATATATATATATATATATATATATATATATAAATATATATATATATATATATATATATATATATATATATATATATATATATATATATATATATATATATATAAATATATATATATATATATATATATATATAAATATATATATATATATATATATAAATATATATATATATATATATATATATATATATATATATATATATATATATATATATATATATATATATATATATATATATATATATATATATATATATATATATATATATATATATATATATATATATATATATATATATATATATATATATATATATATATATATATATATATATATATATATATATATATATATATATATAATATATATATATATATATATATATATATATATATATATATATATATATATATATATATATATATATATATATAATATATATATATATATATATATATATATATATATATATATATATATATATATATATATATATATATATATATATATATATATATATATATATATATATATATATATATATATAAATATATACACATATATATACATATATATATATATATATATATATATATATATATATATATATATATATATATATATATATATATATATATATATATATATATATATATATATATATATATATATATATATATATATATATATATATATATATATATATATATATATATATATATATATATATATATATATATATATATATATATATATATATATATATATATATATATATATATATATATATATATATATATATATATATATATATATATATATATATATATATATATATATATATATATATATATATATATATATATATATATATATATATATATATATATATATATATATATATATATATATATATATATATATATATATATATATATATATATATATATATATATATATATATATATATATATATATATATATATATATAATATATATATATATATATATATATATATATATATATATATATATATATATATATATATATATATATATATATAATATATATATATATATATATATATATATATATATATATATATATATATATATATATATATATATATATATATATATATATATATATATATATATATATATATATATATATATATATATATATATATATATATATATATATATATATATATATATATATATATATATATATATATATATATATATATATATATATATATATATATATATATATATAATATATATATATATATATATATATATATATATATATATATATATATATATATATATATATATATATATATATATATTATATATATATATATATATATATATATATATATATATATATATATATATATATATATATATATATATATATATATATATATATATATATATATATATATATATATATATATATATATATATATATATATATATATATATATATATATATATATATATATATATATATATATATATATATATATAATATATATATATATATATATATATATATATATATATATATATATATATATATAATATATATATATATATATATATATATATAATATATATATATATATATATATATATAT